>LD526266.1:0-28468 GCA_001465055.1 Ptychodera flava
AAAACCTATCCAAATCCATACCAATCGAAATTGACATAATGATCTGCATATTTTTAAGCTATCTTATTTTTATGTATTTTCAATACTGTTTACATTTTCATTGCAAAGCTCTGTAAAAGCGTCATTGCCATTGCCCTCTATTGACAAATTATTTTCATACAGCAAAATGTGGAAATCAGAGTTCAAAACATGCAACAAAAAACGGAAATGCAAGGTCATGCAGGGGTCAGATAAGGATTTTCAGGACAAATTATGTACATTGGTCTGGCAATTTTATATCTGTACATAAAAACAGAATTTCAATGACTATTTTTGTGGTCTTATTTCATGCATAAGGCTTGAGGTTCAGCATTCCACATGTGTATGACGTTTGTTCGAATTCATTTCAATGCAATTCACATGTGCATTTTATTTCTTTTATCTGAATGCTGTTTACTTCCCTAACTCCAATGAATTACAAAGTTTGAAAGCACACTTGTGAACTTGGTGTGGTTATGAATTTGGCGTCGTTATGAATTACAAAGTTTGAAATCACACTCGTGGACTTGGTGTGGTAATCTACTCTGATTTGTTTTTTTATATCATAGAAATAATTGTTGACGCCTTGTAAGTTTAATATTAACTAAGCCTCGGCCGTTAATTTTGGTTTTTGTCTCACCGGCGCCAATAAATAAACGGTAATGGTCAAGGCGGAGTCTCTTATTTCCATTATATTATCAATGAACCCAAGAAAACCGTCAAAATTTACGAAAATTTCCCAAGCAAAAGACAGCGGGCCAAAGAACTTGTGCAAGATCCACGACGCATTGTCACGCACGTTGTTAAAAAATTTGCAAATCATCATATGTTTTTGGAAAAAACGTGTCTAAACTGCTCATAAATGCTTAATTTTATTTTGTGGTTGATTTCGTTTTGGCCGTATAGTTAAGGTGTTAATATTATTCATGGGCATGTAAACAAACCATTACTGTGTTTGTGGTCAGTCACGTGGTTCAGCTCAACCAATTAAGGCTATTGTAGGGGCTATTTTAAAACACTAACCGTGTAGTACCTTGTTTTCAGAGTTTGTCATCTTTTTGTTGCAGTAGATGGTAAGATGCAGTGCAGGGGGAAAACCGGATATTCGGTTGCCATGGCTACAATTTCAGGGTTAAAAATATGAGGAAATTTGTGGCAAAGATATCTATTGAACGAAAAGTCATACAACAACCGAATTTTTTCTGTAGCATTCAGATGTATATGTATTACAATATGAACCTAAATCTATGACTGTATAAGATGTCAATATAAATTAAATCATAGTCATCTCGGTAAGATTGAAAAATTAATAAATTTCACAACTTTCCGTCAAGTTTCTACTATGAAATGATTGGATGACCTTGTTTTTTGAGGTTTATTTTGTAAAGTATTTAATTTCACATATGTTGGCTGATTTTCATTGCATTCCAACCATTCTTTCAAGAGTTATTACTGCCACATGGCACAAGAAACGAATGCAGTACAAAACACAATTGTTAGGAATATTGGATTGAAATGTTTACAACATAAAGGTGATACTCATACTTTATGCAAAGTTTACGACCTCAAAATAGGGTATTGGACAAGTTTAAATTGTCAGTTAGAATTCTATTTACAAAAGCCTGGTTGTAATTGCTTTCTAAGTGAAAAATGAACTGTTAATTATCAAAAAAACATTGATTTTATAATCAGCATGATAATGAAATTCATGTGAGATTCTTTACTTGTTATGTATATGGACACCATAACGTCTAATATGGTTTGTTTTCTGGTTTAATTGCTATTTATACCTGAATGAAAATCTTCATATGCCTTACAGTAATATCCACACAAAATATAAAACAGAATCATTTGTTGCAAATTTCCTCCCGATTACTCATTGATCTGGCTTTTTAGACTGCAATTAGTCTCAAACTCACAATTTCCACAACGCCAACCTCTGAAAAAGCTGCTTCAATAAGCAAGCAAATGGTCACTACTTCATACATGATGCCATAACTTAACAAAGTTTTTAGGCAACCAAAAGTAGCGATTTACCTGTTTTGAATATATAATTTGACTAAATAAAATTTGACCAGGGGTCAGTGGGAAAAAAACGCGATTTTTCTCGTTTTAGTTAATATTTTTTGAAGAATGATATAGCTTATTTGAAAGTATACATGTCGAGGGTGACAATGAAGGAAAAAAATAAAATTTGATTTTTTGAGCATTTTGACCGACATTAGCCCAGACGATGGCCTTAAAATGCAACGGACAGGGCAAGGTAATATAATATTGCTTATTTGCATATTATGATTTTTAAGCTGTACCTATAAAGACAGTATGAGAAATAAGTTACACGGATACGACAAGTAAGTTTATAAATAATTCACACCCAAACAGCAATTTAGCAAATTGCAATTCATGTTTTGTGATCAGCTCATGCGAAAATTAAATTCGTTATGTTTTGTTGTCAGTTTACATGAAAATACAATAAAGATCTGTTCTTTACAGTAAAGATGGAATCTTGTGGCCATATTTTTATGCAAATATACATTTTTTACCAACAACCGATAATACAATAAAAATATAAATTAAATATTATGTTAAAAAAAGAACATAGAAAATATTTGAATTTGGATTTTTACAGTCGTGTATATAGTGAATATTCAAGATGCAATTCAAGGACATTCCTTTAATATTTTCACAACAAGATTTTACCCATTTTACATATGGGGATGGGGTGATGTTAAGCGATGTAGCATTGTAAATAGGCTGGAGACCCCGTTTGCCTGAAGAAATAACCCAAGAAGGTCACAGATTTAAAATTCCTGCATGTTCTTTGGTCTTCAATCTCAGGCAAACTGAGAACCGTTTGTCACAAAATGTATTGTCATTGTTTGGTTCTTGAATATTTTGACTCAAGCACTGATCATGGAAAAAATTATTGTATAAAAATATCTGTGTTCAATGTCATTTTCACACAAATTTACCGCGTGCAAAATTAATTGAAACACCTCTCAGATTGCACCATTACACACATTAATTTCTCAAAATTTTCAATGTTAGAGGAAGATTCCCATCTCGTGCTCTTTCCTTGGGTGTTTTAACAGTTATATAATAGAATATCAAACAAGTTAAAAAACAATCTTCACAATGCACTGGACTGCAGCATTGCACACATCAATTTCTCAACATTGTCCATGTTAGACAGCCCCCTCTCAAGCTTAGCCCCTCAACATCTCGCGTGTTCTAACTCCCTGTACTTTCAAATTCTGCCAAGTCAAAGTGAAATCACTGTCATGACACACATACAATAGTATATGGTTGCTTACTTGTTATAGCACATGAGCTTTCACATGTGCATGTCATCGTCCCTTTGTGCTGTGTTTTTGTAAATTTTATAAATACATGCATATATTGGTATTTACGTTTTCTAAGTTGGGGGGGGGGCAGTCAAATTTCTTTGTTAGAGAGGGGGGTATTCAAATTCATAATGATTGACATGACAGGGGGTTTAATCGAAGTTTTGGAGTTTCCGATGAAATTCCCTTCGACCCCCCTCCGGCCGTAAATAATGACGGATCCCTAAATATTCTGGCTGGTTTGTGAAGGCATATTTATCGAGCAACTGTTGAACAGCTCAACAAGTAATGCCGAAAGCAACAGTTTTACTTAGAAAATCAAACAAGTTAAAAACAATCCTCACAATGCACCAGACTGCAGCATTGCATACATCAATTTCTCAACATTTTCCATGTTACACAGGGACAGCCCCCTCTCAAACTTTCAAATTGTCTGTTGTTGTGGGGTACACACTTGGGGATAGGTTCGGGTTAGAGAGATACAGAATGGCCGGAGACAGCTTTGTATAGTGTCTTAGTATGACCAAGTTTAAATCTTGACCTTTATTACTATCACAGGTCCATATATACAATGTATTATAAATAATCATTAGGATCAATGAATGACACGACTAACTAATGACACGCCCAATGCATAATCTACATAATTAGTAAAGGAGCTGGTGGGCGTAGCTACACCATACACGTGATTCCCAACAGTTGTGTTGCTTCTCCTCCATAGGGTGCAGACCATCATCGATAGAGAAGACTACTCACTCTCGCCGAGGGGTACCTTGGCGTCATTTGTATGACTATCAGGGCGTGTTTCCAAACTCTTTGTCAATGTAAATTTTCAATCTCCGGATTGCTTTATTCGGCAATTTGTGGCAATTACTTTGACCTTTGTATTGGTCTCAGTTAGGGTCACCACATGCGCTCCCATGCTCAATAAACATTTTGAAGTGTACGTAGAACAGACAAGCTATCGAGCTTTATACCTGTTCCTTAAGGCAATGGTCCGTGAGACTGTTCTTTCTTGAAGGCATAGCAAAGCTTGCAAAGCACCTGGATGATATGATGTGCTGCCAAAGACCGAACTTTCCTTATATTACAGTCTATTGGTTACATATTTAATTTATAACTCAAGCATAGATGAAGAAATAATGAGTAGACCCAACATTACTATGTGAATTTGAATAGTGAGCCGTCAAGATTTGCCATTACTTGGCTGTGTTTTTGCAAAACCTTGTGTGATAAAATAACACATATATAATTTGGCTCCAACTCAACCTTTAATCTGTTAAAAAAGGACTCCTACACGGTACAGGGTAACGGGATACATGCTAGTCCGAGCTAAATATATATGCAGAACATTCAAAGCATACCGAATTATCATAAACAAGGTCATATAATTTTACTTATGTAGCTCAGAGAACAAGTACACAACAAGTGTCTTATTTCGAAGATAGTGTCACTAGAGCATTTGGACATGCTTGGTACAGAAGTTCAGTTATGGTCCTCTCGTAATCAGATTCGAGCTGCGTTTGTGCATTGGCGAGTTGAGGCTCCCCTACTTTGGACTTTGAAAAATTATTTTAATTTAACCCAAGGTGCCGATGAGGAGGAAACAATTGGTATCGGACTGTTATTCACGACTATTTATATTTGCTCTGCAGTCTCTACCCTTTCTTCGTGTCTTGTAGATTTTTGAATGTGTGTAAACTTTGATCTCAATTTTTACATAGTGGAACCATAGTTGAATTCAGAGCGTGCATTAACGTTAATGATGCCTGTTCGTCAATACAGGCTGCGTTTTCGGACATTTTATGTTGAATAATTGAATGATCTCTTACAATTACCAAGATAAAATATTCTATTCTGTTCAGTGCTGAATTCCATCCGTTGACATTTTTCTTTAAAGAAAGACAATTAATGCCAAGCTAATGATAGCAAGGGATATTTTGCTTTGGTTATGTCCCCAACATTTCCATCCAATGTTTATTATTTTAACTAAAAATAATCGAAAAATATCTTACTACCTCATGTCTAAACAACACTTTAACGTACGTTTGTGAACCTGTCATTCGAATATTAGGTTAAGTCATGGTGTAAGAAAGGCATTACAAAGATAACTTTTTCAAATTCAGGACTGCTCATCATGTACCACATCCCAAGTAAGAAAAACAGTCATGTAGTGACAGTTTAACCTTCAAATTATAATAATTGAATGAGTGTCCACTGTTCCATCTACTGCAATGAAATACTCTCTGACCACACATCTCAAAATGCATTCGTTCGATAAAACATATTTTTAAACCGATCCACCCATTAATCAATCGATTCGGGAATAAATAGTTGACGTCTTTATACTTTCATCTCTTTTTAGCAAGTATATGTCTTTGACAAAGTAACTGCATATTATAGGGCGATTAGATCAAACGTATGATCAAGGAGTAAATTGAGGAATCTCCCGAGTTGGCATGACCAACTGCCATTGCCCTCCATTGATTGGTAAGGGACTTTTTATGAAATATATGGTAGTATGCTTTCAATGACTTTGTCTAATAATTAAGGTCAATACTTGCAATGATGAGCAGAAAAGCAACCTTTAATCGATGCACAGAATAAAATGATCGACTTTCCATACACGATGTACATGAGTCTAGAATTGCGATATGAGTATCTGTATAATCAGTGTTGTTTGCCAAAACATTCGAAAAACGACATATAATCATTCTTGCTCGTTAATGCAATGCCATCAACCGTTCAATCAATTAAGCGAATTGGAAATCTTATCAGTTTCAGCTCTAGGCACGAACAGTTGAAACAAAAAGGTCTCCTAGTGGTTATATGGAACAAAATCGATGTACATACATCCGCCTACATTTTGGATTAGTTCTTGTACAGACTTGGAGGAAAACTGTTGGAGGCATCTCCTGAGTTGCCATTGTAAACTGCTATTGCCCTCCGTTTATGGTAAAGGGGCTTCTTCATTAATTATTCAGTAAAATCTCTTCAAAGATCGTGTATTATAATAAGGTGAAATACTTTGACCTATGACAAGAAAAGCTCATTTTGATCGCTTTACAGATTCTGAATCAAATGATTGGCTGAAAGTTTCCGTGAAAATGCATATTAGTCTAACAGCACGACAATAGTCTCTGTATTGTTGTTACTGTTGTTGGGACAAACAGACAGAGAAACAAAAATACTTATTCTCACTCGCAATTCAATGCTGCCAACCGACCGTTCAACCAATTAAGCTAATAGTGTTACGCAGCTATAAAAAGATCATGTGAGAGTGCTAGTTGGCTAGGAGACAAATTACCAAAGGACAATAAAATATTGCAATCAGCCCACACGCAAGATTACTTTACACGACTGATATTGTTTCTTATTCTAACTGACGTATCTTCTCTGCTGTGTCAAATGATAATAATTTTTAGCAAATTAATTTAAACTTTACAAAGCTAAATTGTCGTTATTTTTCGGTTGGCTGCTCATTTCAACATGCAGCGCAATATGCCCATGCTAATTTTGCTAAAACACTGACGACAGTTCTATTAGCTGGCCAGCCTTTATACATAAAATTGAATTGATGTACCGATGAAATATCAATATGTATTTTGAATAGTTAACCATTAGAGAGTACTGAGTGGCACTTGCAGTTGACTGTGAGTGTCAAACTTCTGCGATAGAATGAAACAATATATTTTAGCTCCTAAACTAACCTTTACTTCATTGCTGAATTACTTGTACATAGTACATGATTGTTATAATAATAGAAAGTTTATGAACTATGTGCAAAACATTTTGCGAATTGCCATCTGCAAGGGTAAACTGATGTAGATTAAATAGTCAGGTTGCGTAGCAACGAAAAACAGCAAGATCGTTACATGGATGAGAATAGTGCCAAATTTGCTACAGAGACTCGCATATATGCCATAAAAAAGGCCATTTAAAATTTTAAAATACGGTTACATCAGACAGTATTTTTATATTTGTTTTGAATTAATTGACAAATATGTCTCAAATTATAATTAATATGATGACGTCATAAAGACTAGTCAAGCAAATTAAAATGTCCGACTTATATTGCCTTATAATGTTAAGATATTGTTAATCAAGCATATGTTTTCAACAATTTATGCCTAAACCGATATTTAAGCTGGCTTCTCAGCAGAAACTCATATTCCCCAATACATCTATATCAATTTTTCTATTAACATTCCGCTGTTCCAAAATTACCCACTTACACAGTAAATAATCCATGTTACCGCTTTAGGAATATGACATCAAAATGGGTCCGATAATCAACATAGTTCATGATAAATAACTAGTCATCCCGGTCCCAGGGGCACAAACAGAATGACGATGACATCGTGGTCATCTTAGGATGGTATCAGGTCCCAGAATGGTAAACATAGCCTGCTATCCTGTTACACCCGAGAAGATTGACTAAGAGTGACAGATTTCAAATAAGGCACAAAAATGCGTTTCTAGCAACGTGCCTCCGAAAATCATGATAAACAGGTCGGATTTTCAAAATTCTATTGGAGGAGACCCGTAAAACACAGCTGTTCGTATGGTTGGTCGAGTTACGAGAATTACTGTCATGAGTAAACTTATGAAAACTGTTACACAACATGTTATAAACAGCCGTTAAATATCTTATAAAAATGCACATATCTACCATGTAATTTGTTTAATGATTTCTCTGTTAGCTTTCCAAGATTACTCGCCTCAACTCGGAAGTTTCATATGAGTCCCCTTGACATGGTCTTCCTTCGTACATCGGTTTTAACTCCTTGTTGAATACACACAGGCCCTGTTTAAAGTTGTATTCGTCACCAGATGCAGGTCTTTTAAATATTTAGTTACCATTTAAGAAAACGTTGCTTTGCAAAGATTGACCTACCTGATCCATGTAGAAAAGCAGCAAGAACGACCCCAACAATAACATTCAAAAGGAATCCGCGAGAATTTTCACGATTCCTTGGTTTCATGATGATAGATCTACTATCATTGAAAGATTCGACTTGCAACGTCTTTTAGTTAACTGCTCACACTCGCAGAGGCATCGTCTTACAATAATGACGAACCGACAGTGGCAGATGAATATAAGTTGATATTTATTTGCTTACGTAGTGAAGGCTGACCGAAAGACAGGCATGACTCGACAATTGATCAAGTCATCTTTAAAATTAATCATTTACCAATAACAATCATTGGTTATTGTACAAATTCTTGGGCGTGCTCTCTGTATATCTAACAAAATACTTTTTTTTTACAGGGCGTGACACCAGAGGTCCGATAATTAATCATGGTTACCGTGCATTGTTCAATTGCATGCTGCTCCATTGTTGCGGAATGAGCATTCAGATCTGTTTTTGTTCAGTGTCTCGGTTGGTCTTGTGAATCTTGTAGTAAAATGTTGCATTAAAACTACAACTGTTTGCCTCTGAGGCTTTTGACAGAATTAAAAGAGGTATAAAACTGCATCAAGTGAAAATGGATACAGTAAAATATTGACCGACCAGTGGGAGATAACACCTGCAAAATCGCAGAGAATAGATACACGAACGTTTCGGGTTCAACCCTTCGTTAGCACTAAAACGCGCTGAAGAGACATGATAGAAAAAACAAAAAACAGCCAAACAACGAGAGATGGTTATGCAAGCTTGTTGTCGGTCATTTGATATGTAAATAATATTATTGGACTTGCCCATGTGAACACGCGAGAAACGCTGACTCTACTACGAGAACCCTGAATGAAATTGGTTGTAAATACGCCGGGTAGGTGTCACACACTCGACGGCCACGGCGCGAGCTGCAATCTCAACAGCGCAAATGGAAGATCATCATGTGGCCATTAAATAATAACACATGAGAGCGAGGGCAATATTATACACATATTGACTGGCCATGAGGGCAACAGCATACGTCTGTACCCCGAGGGACTGTGAGTCACCCCCAAAAACAGACTGTTTCCCGAGGCCCTAGGCCGAGGGAAACAGTCTGTTTTTAGGGGTGACTCACAGGCCCGAGCGGTTAAAGACGTATGCTGTTGCCCTCATGGCCAGTCAATATGTGTTTTGTAACACATCTCATCCGTAGCCATGCATAAGAACGTACTATACACAAAACTTGTCTCATGTAGGCCTATGATGTAATATGTTGGAGTGGTTCAGTAAGAAAACGTTATTCCTAACAGCATCGCAATACTTCTGCAAAACGTTCAATGCACTTTTGCTTATAGTTTTCGTCCGTTTCGAGTCCTTGTTGGAAACCAAAGCATTCAATTCTTCTTCAGAAAGTAGGATAAACCAAAAAAAATTCTCAACTAACGTTTCGATTGGCCGCAGACGACATCTTTGTTTACAATCCGGTCCGCGCACGCGCCAATGTCGCTTTTGACGTCAGCGGGCATCATTTTTCGGAACTGATGCCTGGCAGGCAACAGTTCCAACAAATGATGCATGATGACGTCGTTTTCGTGGATCAGCACAAAAAGAATGCATCCCACGTGACTATCAACTGGCGAATTAGAATACAGACTGCGGATGAGATGTGTTACAACGCGATTTATTGCCTGCCGAAGGGATGGTGGTCATGATCGAAATATTGATGATGCCCGAGCCGTAGGCGAGGGCATCATCAGTATTTCGATCATGACCACCAGCCCGAGGGCAGGCAAAAAATCGTGATATTGCCCTAGCTCCCATGTGTTATTATTTTTATTACACCGAACAAGCAAACATGCAAACACACAAAAACACAAAGATTTCTTCGAGTACAGTTCGCCTTTCTGAGTCTGGACCTCAGCGTAAAATGTTTTCAGTGCCGAGTCCAGGGTTGCCGCTGAAAGTTTGCCGATCTCCTCGGTGGCGTATCCAAATTTGTTGCTTGCATAGCCTAGTCGCTGAACACAGAAATTGCATACCTTGTTGCCATTTTCGTTTGTTTGCTGTTTACTTGCATCAAAATATCGTCTAACTGTGACGGTGACAGCTCTGCATGACGTTTCGCAGCGATAACAGCAAGTACAAGCGAACGACAATTTGTTGTGCGCAGAAAGGATGCGCAGTAAGTAAAATGACGTCATCCATGTAATATCAAATGCAGAGGGCATCATCAAGTTCGCAGAGGGCATCATCACGTTCTTATACATGTCATGTGAGTCGTGTTTAACCAATGGTAGTGCACGCTGAATGACTGAGGTGTAGCCTAATAATCAATAATAACACATATTGCTTCAAGTACAAAGTAACGATATTACCTTGTACTTGAAGTAAATTGTGTTATTTTTATAATGCTCTACTTTAGCATAGAGCATAGTAATTTCCCATGAAGACATATATATATATATATATATATATATATATATATATATATATATATATATATATATATATATATATATATATATATATATATATATATATATATGCTGGTAAATGCAATGCTATCAACAGACTGTTCAATGCATTAAGCTTATATTTTTATGCATCTATAAACCTCACAATGTGAAGGTGCTTGTTGGCTGAGAAACAAATTACCTGGTGAATCATTAAATCTTTAGGACTAAAAGAGTTTTACAGTCACCCTGCATGCAAGATTCTTTTCATTTTTGATATTGATTCCTATTGTTATTGATATAGCCCCTCTCCCGTTTAAAATGATATTATTTATCCAATTACCTTTAGCTTAACAAAAGTAAAATGTTTCTATGCTAATATTGCTGAAAAATGACCGCAGTTCTGGGAACTGGCTACCCTTTATTGTATTCGATGTATTTAAGAAGTGCTTTACGCAGCGAATTATCAATCTTACCTGTTGGAATTAGGCATTAAAACAGGTCCAACAACCAGCATACTTCAAGGTGAAAAATAAACTTACCTTTTTCATTGAACACATAGAGAATGCCAAACCACTGTTTAGTGATGGTATTAGGTGCCCAGAATGTGTAAACATAGCTGCCTTGTGTAGCGTATTACACACATGAAAATTAATCAGACTGACAAATTTCGAGTAAAGCGAAATAAAGAAGTAATTTCCTTTCTTGTAACATACTTCAATTCTACTTCTTACTTCAGGGTAGGTAGGCCGGAAGATGTACGTTTTATTTATTTATTTATTTATTTATTTATTTTTTGGTCGGCTAAGACTAATAAAAACGGTAAAATTTAAAGAATTTCCTCTGTATTTAAAAAAATAGTTTGGTCGGTGGCTTTTGTAGGTCGAGTTACCGGAAGAATACATATTTTTGGCCTAATCTAAAGCCGCCATAATACTGTCTTAAGAGTCAATCTGGTGAAACTGTTACACATCATGTTATAAAAAGCCGTGTAACATTTCTATGCACAATATCCATATGTACCATACAAGCTCTAAATGATTTAACTTATCCACTTCCCGAGATCTCTTGCCTCGCCAGTTTTTCTAATAGGGCTGTTCACAGTTTACGTCACTGTTCTCTCATTAATATGCAAAAATAAATATTTGTCCGCATTTTTAGGTTACGCTTTTGAAAATTACGCATGCAAAAACAACGAAAACATATTAGTAGGCGACTGCTAGTGTAACAATGATACTAAAAGGCATATTCACGACCCAGGGTACAAGCTGCAAAAACGGCCATGTATACAACATTGATAAAATTTTTCCGCATTTCAAGCTGCGTGTCCGATGTCGCGCGTGTACAGCTATATTTAGTAACCGTGAACATCGCTATTATTGTCTGTGTCTCGCTCGTAAGTGTTCGTATGAGTCAAAATGACATGATCATGGTCTTCCTGTATATGTCGGTTTAACTCTTTCTTGAATACACACTAGCCCTGTTTCAAGTTGCATTCGTTATCAGATTCGTGCATTTTAAGTCATTAATGAACATTTGAGAAAAACGATGCTCTACAAAGAATGACCTACCTGATCCATGCAGGAAAGCAGCAAGAACGATCCCGATAATAGCGTTGAAAAGAAATCTGAGACAAATTAAATATTAAATTTTAAAAAGTAGACTGTTGGATAATCGAGTCAACATGTTTAGGGATTTTTCATAAAAAGTGACCCATTGAGCCCGAACATTTACGTGCACTTTAGAAGTATTATCATGGAAATAGCCCAAAGCTGTTTTCTGTGTTCTAGGTTGCCGATTCCTTACGTGTCCATCTCTGCTGTGTGTACAGATAAGACAGCGCCGCCACGTCGGAGGAGTGGGCGGAAATTAATGTTCACAGCGAGAGATTGGGAAATAATTGAGAAAACCCAGTCAACTACAATGGGAGGCGCATGATAAACTATAGGGAATAGTCTGGGAAATAGCAAGAAGCTGCGAAGATAATGATGTCATTGGATCGTTTCTTGTTTACGAAAACGATGGTGAATGACGACACTCTGTTGTCTATCAGGACAGGCTATAAAGCACAAGACGATGTGCCGTAAAAACTTTGCTGATTCTCCAGAAAGTGAAATCGAACCGAGGTTACCGATTGATATTTTCGGACAGACAAATGTCGTAAATGTTCTTTGCTAACACTCTCACATCATGGGTTGATCACGTTTTTGAAATATTTAAATTGTAAATATTGCAGTGTCAACCATGACTCTTTTGTCACTTATGGAATATTACACTATTCCTCAAAGAATGCCAGTCTAGAGTTCTTCTACCATTAAAAATTATGCCACAGACGAAGATGTGTGCGCAAAAAAGTTTTCGTGGGCGGTCCAATTAAAAGAAAATTATCAGCATGCAGGGAGAAAAGTCAATACTTATAGTAGGCGGGAAGAAATGTTAGTCATTTTAGTGTGGACGGGGAGACAATTTCTTGCAGTGGGTACCATAAAGTATTGAGGGAGGGTGACATTAAACGCCAACCACAGAGGGAGCAATGTCCAACGATTGAAATAATAATAAGTCATGCTGTTGTTAAAAGCTGACTGCCAAATTGATTAGCGACAAGCAGCGCCTAGCAACAGCCTCGATTCTAGTCATAACATAAGTAATAGCCTCATTTGATGACAAGTTGACACCAGACTTTCAATACCTTACCCGGTTCATCACATCCAGTAAGTTCCCCCAACTGCGCGTGCGCGCTACAGCTACGTTATTGAACAGGGAAGTTGCAAAGTAAATTGCGATTTGCAAATACTATAATTTATCAAGTCTCCTTCAAATGCAAGCGTTATGCCAAATGGCCGCTTAGCCTATTTCCTTGGTAGTATTAGCAGTCATTATCAAAAAATTATATAGCTACGGACTACTCCTTTCATTGGTATGGTGGTCCTCCATGAGGAATCATCACATATCATCGTTTCAATGATTTCCTCTCGTTAGTAAGAAGGATGTTTTAAAGATTATTAGAACACCTTAGTGTTGATCTTGACAATTGCAAAAAAAAAAAAAAAAAAATTGATAGCCTGAAAATCGCCACAATTCTTCCACGGAGTTAGTGTTAGTTGGGCAGACCGCGACATGCACAATAGATGACTAAAACTGACGATGGAAATTATATTCAAACATGTTCCAGTCAAGTGCTATTAACCACATCTTAAGACAGTGAAGCTGATAGTGTTATTGAAGCTATCAACAATGCGTAGTGAGAGGATTTAGTTTAACACAATCCAAAGGCCCTCTCGGCTGACCACCTTTCTGTTCGTTGGGCCATCATAGTTTAAAGCAATGTTACAAATGAAAAGTGCTATTTCCTTTCATAGGTATAACGATTTTTAATGATAGTAAACTAAATAGTCTCTTGATCACTGATTTTGTCTAGCTTTCGAGGAAGACTCGGGAAGACTCGGAGAACAGCTGGCAATATGATCAGTTGCGTAGCACGAATTTGTAGGCTGGAAGTCATCGAAAGCATGACACATTAACCTTAAAGTCGCAGAGTCTGTGTTGATCGGTATGACACGCGTAGGCAGACTAATTAGGGTAAGCGTTATTAACGACTCGATCAGTCAGTCAATACGATACTTCGCCGTCAAATTCTCTCTCTCTCTCTCTCTCTCTCTCTCTCTCTCTCTCTCTCTCTCTCTCTCTCTCTCTCTCTCTCTCACGTTTGCTGAAAATAACATCAACGTGTTCCTGCATCTGCTATTCACAGGATTGTTACGGGTCCCTCTAGCCTGACTCTATCTTTGGGCGATTAAAATATGTCGTGAGATTGTAATGGGACCCAATTATTTCGGATTTTTGTCATAAACTGAGTAGTAAACATATGCGTGAGTTCAACACGTGACCAACCTCGCATGCACAGTCGACAGAGAAACGTATGTCAACTAGTGTGTCTGTCAAACGAAATGTATCGAAACAATATTCAACAATCATGTGGTACGAGTTTGTGACCACATAATCACAGGTGTTTGTTTACCGAATAAAATATGCATAGTCTCTGAACTCGAAATGTTGATATCTATAAAATGTTTTATAGCAAAGGTTATGCTGCACTTAACCAACACATTTTCTTTCAGGGGAACATTTTTCATTAAAGATGACAAGTCAATGCCCTCATATTATAAATTCTTCAAAAGTAGAGACTTAAAAATTTAGTATAGTTGCTGTAGCTGACTCGAAGAATAAAGGGGTATATATTTTAGGTTTAACACCTCAATTTTAGTATTAATGATAAAAATACTTTTAAGTAAAAGAATTGACACGTCTTACAATAACGAATTCGAAGAAGCGAAAATGGCGAATGAGTATACGTTGACGTCTGTCTGCCTACGGAAGAGTTTTGTGGTAAAATCTTGCTTCCTATGATCATTTGAAAAAAAATTAGTTGGCCTCAATATTTTAAAGGGAGGGGGTACAGAAGCCTCTCCCTTCGAGGGGCACTCAAATTGGAAAGCTTTATACAGCCGTTTTGAACCTTTTTATCACATATTTATTTTTGACCAATGAACCCTTCATGGAATTGAGACTCACCCATGTTTTTACCACCTATTAATTGCATGTGTTCAGTAGACTAAGTGCATATTGATACATCACATATACAGTGCGTATCGCAGCAGAGTTGATACGTTTGGCATCTAATACTGGGAATATTCTCATGTGAGCTGTTATTCAATTCTGATCGAATTATTGAAAAAGTACCAAACTGAATATTGAAAATTCTTGTTTAAGATGACAGACCTCACGACAGATTTCTACAAATTATTTACATTTATCACCTTCAACGTCATCAGTGATATCGTTTTAATCAATATGAATAACCATATACCCTGAAGCAGTATCGAAAGTATCAGGGTCTATGGAACAACAAAGTTTGAAAACAATACACCCGACTGAGCACACAAGTACTCAAATATCGAAAGTTGCCCGCGGGGGGGGGGGGGGGGGGTGGTTCGTCGAATTGCGCCTGTGGGATTTTCTTATTTATAAAAGAATGTATTTCATGCGAGATATCTGGATGCATCACGTCAGCAAAGCTGCAACATACAGATTTACGATTTACATTATAATAAACAGTCTTTCATCAACTTGAATCGCCAACGTACCTCATAGTTTTTACATTGGTCGTATGGGTCTCAAGCTATGCAGATGATATGACACTTCTCAGTCCAAGTGTGAAGAGTTTACAGTATCTTCTTCATGTATGTGAAGATTACGGTAAAGAAAATGACATAATTGATAATTCCCAAAAAACGGAATGTATGGTTTGTAATGGGAGAAAGATTACCGTCTCTCGTACACCTTGTGTAATGCTCAACGGAAGCAGGGTAAAATTTGTTACTCAGCACACTCACTTGGGGCATGTTATTACCAGTGATAAGACTGATGATGTTGATATTGAACGACAAAGACGTAATTTCGTGTTAGAGCCAATATGCTATTGAGACACTGTAAACATTGTTCTCTTGATGTTAAGAAAGTGTTGTTTTCTGCTTACTGTAGAAATATTTATTGCTGCCATTTGTGGTTTAACTATAAATCAAAGGTTTTGAACAAACTAAAAGTTATGTATAACAATGTTTGAAGGAGGCTCCTAGGTGTATCTCCTGGTAGCAGTGCTTCAAATATGTTTGTGTCTAACAATATTATGTCTCTCGGGGAAGTTATCCGACAAAGTATTTACAACTGTAAATGCAGAATTGATAGATCTTCAAACGCATTGATTTCTGTTATATGTAATTCAGACTGGAATTGCCACAGTAAGATTTTCCGTCTCTGGAGGAAGCAGTTGTACACAATTTAAGTCTTTCTTTCGCAAGTGTTTCTCATTCTCTCTGTTTCTTCTGCGTTTTTTTTTCCTTTGTTTTTGATCATTTCAGTTTAATGTTCCTTTTGTTTGTGTAATGTTGATATGGACACATTGTCTGAAACATACTTTAATAATAATAATAATAATAATAATAATCTTTATTTTGCACTATAGGCCAACGGCCCTACGTCAGAACAAAAATACATTTACAGTCAAAGGTGTATTATGTTACAGAGTGAGCATCATTGCGTGATTTAAAAGCATAAAATAGAAATTTACAGACATTCCGGGTAATTTCTGTCTTATTTGTGTTCAATAATTGTACAAATTCCTCCATATTTGGGTGGGAATGGTAGAATTGGGGAATATACTTTTTTCTAAGGTCGTTGTAAAAAGTACATACCAACAGAAAGTGAAATTCATCCTCAATTGTTGCATTGTCACATGGACACACCCTTCGTTCTCTTGCACAACCAGTATGTCTCCCCTTTTCGATATTCAGTGTATGAGATGAGATGCGAAATGAGGTAAGTACAGTTTTGAAAATAGGTTTCATTGGGATATGAAAATAGCTTTCAATACATAGTGAAGTTTTAAATAAAGAGTATGTTGAGAGCCTCCTATAATTACTTATGAGATCATGCCAATTCTGTATGTCAATGTCTCTACAACGCTGTTTGAATTGGGAATAAAACATGTCTTCATTCCCTACTCCCTGGTTGAACCAACATTCTGCAAAACCATACGAGAAAAGAATATTTTTAAGACTTGTTGCCCAGCAGTTTTTACCATGTTCTGCCATTGCGTATTGTACATTATATGCATGGTAAATGTACCTATCAGAGTTCGCTTTTAAAAGCCTCAGCCAATATTTGACCATTCTGGGCAGTCTTATGGATCTGAGTGTTGATCTCCCAAGTTCTCCTCTGGCAGCTGCATCTATGACATGTCTTCTTTGTCTTATTAATCTCTTACAAAATTTAACATGGACAGTTTCGATATTTCGGCCTTCAATGTGTCCCCAAATTTCACAACCATAACTCAAAATAGGGAGAATCTTTGTGTCAAAAAGTTTAAAACACATGTCAATAGCTTCATCTCTAAAGTAATTAATCTTAGTACAGAGCAAAAAAAAGAGCTTTCGAGGCTTGGTCTGCCAAGACCTCTTGTGCTTTACTCCATAAGCCACTGCAAGAAAACACAACGCCGAGATACTTAAAATTACACGACTGACACCCGTTCTCCCCTATAGAACCACTTTACGTAGTGGTCCACCATTTCTGAAGACCACTATACTAGTTTTGTCCAAATTGACCTTTGTTTTATATTTTCTACAATACAACTCAAGTTGGTTTAAAAGTCTCTGCAGTTTGATAGCACTTTCTGCTAGTAAAACCAAATCATCGGCAAAAAGGATATAGAAAATTTCAATTAAACCCAACGAACACCCGCCTATCCATGCATCTTTCTTAAACTCTTCATACAAGTCATCAATGTAAAAGGAAAACAAAAAAGGTGACAATATACATCCCTGTCTAACGCCATATGGACAATTGAAAAAATCAGTCAAATTGTCACTAACAAGTACACAAGATTTTACTTGAGCATAAATTGCCATCAGAGCTCTAAACATTTTACCTTTTAGGCCTGCTTTACCCAATTTGTAGAACATGGCAGTTCTATACACTCTGTCGAAGGCCTTTTCAAAGTCTATAAATGCGCAGTAAAATCTCCCCCCTTTTTGACCAATATATTTTTGGATAAGCGTGTGTAAAATAAAAATATTGTCCACCGTGCTATAGCCTTTTCGAAACCCGGCTTGCTCCTCTCGGAGAGGGGCAGCAGTTTCTTCCCAGAATTGTAATCTATTATAAAGAACTCTTGTATATATTTTACTAATTATTGGAAGTAACGTGATACCTCTATAGTTTTTTGCCTGGCCTTTGTCCCCTTTTTTGAAAATTGGAAAAATTATGCCTTCACACCATGATTCGGGAAAAGTAACATTACTGAAAATCTTATAAAATAGCTTACACAATAGAGGCGTGATTAAGTGACAACACTGCTTAAAAAATTCTGCAGGGATGCCATCAATACCAGGGGATTTGTTATTCTTCAAGAACTTAATACTCTGGACGATTTCGGCTTCAGTTATGGGCTGATCAATTATATCACTAGTTTTTGGTTTCGCGCCACAATGTTTTGAGTTTGGCGCGTTAAACTTTTCATGTGACAAGTTGCCTGACAGCTCATAAAAAGTTGCAGTCAGACGCGCTGACGGGGATGCTTATCTTTTCACGCATTGAACACTTCGGTGAACTGCGCAGTATATCATCAGGATCGTTAATTGGACAAGTTGCCGTCTCGTCGTTCATAATCTTGCTCACTTCTTTTTCCATTTCCTCCCACAAACCACTAAAGGGCTCACTATTGATACTATATTCGGGGTTAAAAAGCGAATAGAAATATCCAAACCAGTCGCTACCAGAGATTGATTTGGGTGGAGTACTACGAAAATTTTTAAAGAAAGACCAAAACCTAGACGAATCGTTTGCCTCAAACAGCGATTTCATTTCGGCAATTCTCTTTGAGTTCAGTCTTTGTCTTTTCTCTTTAATCAACCTTTTATACTCCGCTTTCAGATTCTTGTACGTTTGAAGGTCCTGACAGTTCTTCGTAGTTCTGTAGACATTCAATTTGGCGTAGACTTTACTCCTGGTGCGACGGCATTCCTCGTCAAACCAACCTCTTTCTGTTGAGGAAACTTTTCTACGGTGGTATAATGGTTTTGAAACAGCATAAAATAAATCAATAAATTTACAAACAGAACTATTGACATCATCATCTGAGTTGACAGAATCATAGAATGCTGCTACAAGGGATTCCATTTCAGGTTGAGTAAATTGATTTACAAACGTTTCAGTATCAAAGCTATACTTCATAAATTTCTTATCTAGAGTAGCTATAGCTCTTACATTGTTGCATAAAGTACATTCATTATTATCGTTAAAATTGACATTGATTATAACTGACAAAGGAAAGTGGTCAGAGTCCAACCGGTTACCATTTTCTAAACGCACAATCTTATTAAAAATTGAAATAGAAACAATTACATAGTCAACAACACTTTGACCTGTTTCTGCAATATAAGTAAATTCACGTGTTTGATCTCCAGGAATTCTTCCATTGACAATGCATAACGACGATGATTTACATAAATCGACCAGATGCTTGCCGTAAACATTACAATCTGTGTCGCAATTAATACGGTTTGTCTCGATGTTATCATTTACATAGGTATTTGGATCTATAGGTAGATAATCAATATCATCTAGCGTGATTCTGTCATCCAAACCACCTGTTCTTGCATTGAAATCTCCTATTAGCATAAATTGACAATCTCTGTACTGACTACGAAAATAAATCATGTCATTTTCAATATGAGTAAAAATATCATCATTTGACTAGTGGGATGATCCCTGTGGGGTTATATAGACTATACCAAGTACAGTTGACTTGTTTAATTCTTCTAATTTGAGCCAGGCAATATCATTCAGATCACTTTTGAGTTGTTTCACATAATTACTCAGATCACATTTAACAAAACGGACGACGCCTCCACTTGGTCGTCCTCTAGAGGATAATTGTGGACGAACTGATTCGAAACAAACATAGCCATCGAGAACGAAAGAACCTATTTCAGTTGCCCATGTTTCGACCAAGCCTATGATGTCATAGTTAAGAATAAATGAAATAAAGTCGCTATCATGCCATTTATATTTCAGACCCCTAACGTTCCACCCAATACAAGATAATGTGTTACAGTGAGGACTGTTTACTAAATTAGATTGAAGTTGGCAATGTTCTGAATGCACCTTATTATCATCGGGGCTTCGGCCAGTGTCCTATAAATCAAGCGCTTGAACTTGTACTCGCGATCGCTGATGGTGTCCTGTTTGTATTTCCACGATTTGCCCATCCTGGTCATCATATGTGTATACACGGCGGCCATTTGATTCTGATGTTACCACAAGTTTGTCATAATTTATTCTTACTTTTGCCGACTTGTCACTTGCTATTATTTCGCGTCGCATATTGAATAGTTTTCGTCTTATGGCTCTTGTTCTAGGTGCAAAATCTTCATCAATAGAGATCGTAGTCCCCTTGAGATTCACTGCCTTACTCAAGACATGTTGCTTATCCTTGAAAAATGTGAACATCGCAACGATAGGGCGAAAACCACGTACCAATGGAGCATTGGCAATACGGTGGACACGCTCAAATGATATGTTCTTGTCGATGTCGAGTTTATCTCTTACAATTTCTTTGACTTTTGTTTCGGTGGTTTCCCAATCCTCAATTACGGAATCCTGTTCGACGCCATAGAATATCAGATTGCATCGTCGCGTTCTGTTGCTCAGATCGTCATTTTCTTTGCGCTGTTGTCTCAGTTCTCTCCTTGTAGTAGCCAGCTCTTCTTTTAGGCTTTTCAGTTCTTGGATGTCTGTAATTTTGTCGAGTTTGTCAATCCTCTCTGAGTTTTCTGCACTCCGTTCATTGAGACTATGCAGCGTGTCTTCAATCTTGTCCATGCGTCTTTCCAAAATGTTGAATTTTGCCTTAATTTCTTTCGAATCTGTTGCTATTTCGTTGAGTTTGTCCATAATATTATCTATATCTTCTTTAGTTATTGCATTCTCGACCGTCTGGGTTTTGGACCGGGTAGTTTGTGGCCCTGGGTTTAGTTCTATATTGCCGACCACCAGCAATACAAAGAAACATATTCGTATGGAAAGACTCATCTTCATAGAGCCACGTAGCAATAGATTTGCATGCACGTTGTCACTGTACCTGCCTTTGTTCGAACGGCCAGGGTCTCCACTACCAAAAAGTCCAATTTTCAGCCTGTAATGGGCCAAAGAGACTCCCATTTCCACTCCAATAGCGACACACTAGCTTGTCAAGACTGTTTGTGTTCGATAACAGGAGACCCGGAGACTTTTTTTACAGTAAAATTTGGACACAATTTATAGACACGTTCACTCGACTTGTTGCGTTGGGTCCTCACCTTTGACCTCTTTCCAAACTTTAATAATAATAATAATAATAATAGACCTATAACTGCAGTTCCCACGACCCCCAACCCCTTCAAAGAGTTACCGGCGACCGTGGCCCATTCCATCGTTGTAGGAAAGGCAAGTAGTGGATGCCAAACTTTCATCTCTGTGTCGCCAGTGAGATCGAAATACGAACGCCAAGTATGTTACGAAGTAAATCCAAATATGGTTTATAAGCGTATTTCCTATATGTGCATGCTTTGTTGAAGATAATGGTACATCAGATGAACTCTAAAAACTACAAGGTCAAATTCAACCGTAAAAATAAAATAAAACAAGTCAAAGGTTTGTTTCGCATTCATCAAAGTTTTATTTACAAATAATACACAGAGAAACATATTGTTTACTTGGCGATACAAATGAGTGACTTTACATTAAAATATTCAACTTGTAAACTTTATTCTCATTCAAGAAAATAAATCAAAAATACTTGTATCACTTTTTGCGGATATAATCGGTGCCTAAATTTCTTATTTCGACTTAAATGTACGCAAACAATATTTACAATCTTCTTTAATTTGATTATTTATTCTCATCAAGTTTACCTGTATACTCCGCCTTAGCTGCACAGCAGCTTAACGTACATAGCGGGTGAACATATCGAAAAGTCAGTCTGTTTTGATAAGCAAGACTGATAAAGAAGTTATTGTTAATTGGTAACGAAAAGAGTAACGCTTAACAGGGACGTCTGCGGCAACCTATGCCAACTGTAGAACAACAGAACTCGTAAAGTCCGCTGAGTCACTGAGTTCTGATAGCGTAATTGGTGTTAGCGCCCCCTTGCGGCAGTATGCAAAACTGATACTGGATACTGGTCTGCTCATTTCAAACATGGCAGTCTGTCTGAATGGCACAGTAGTGTCCTCTCCGTGAAAATTCCCGTAAACTGCGGAAACCATTCCCGATTTCAAGAAATCCCAGGATTGTAAGAGTCACTAAAGGGATCGGAATCACAAGGTACGTTTCTGCACACACATGTCTGTGAAAATCCTCAATTTTTTTGACAAGTTTTACCAACACGATGCAACACTGTGTAAACGCGCCGCACCTCTCTACCGCCCACGGCGTGAGAGATGTCTTTGACAGGTTTCTTTAAACTTCAAAAATGTTCAGATGTGAATCAGTTTTCCATCAAACTTCAGTGTGTATTTGTAGATATGAATGAAAACTTATCTTCTGATCCAAAATCTAGCTGAAATAATCAAAATTGTTCAAATTTCCAATAAAATTCAATCACTACAGTCTGTCGGTTGCATTGTGTTGTGTAAAATTCGTCTGAAAAGTTGTAGATTTTCACCAGAAACATACCTGCAGAGTTGACATGTTATATTGTCATGTCTGCTTCTATGTATGTTTCTGTACACTCATGCACACATCTGTGAAAGTCAAAAATTATTCTGACAAATATTTCACAATGGAATTGCAAAAGGCTGCTGTTAGAAAACTCATAAAATACTCAATTTTCCATAAACATTTGGTGAATTGCAATCTGATTAAAATCAGATGTAGAGTACGGCGACATCTATACTTACGCGGTATTCTCTTGCTGTCACCTCTCAACAGAAAGAGAATACTGCGTAAGTATAGACGTCGCCGTACTCTACATCTGATTTTAATCAGATTGCGTGAATTGGTCTGTCCAAGATGCCAAATTAATGTTTGATCCAAAAATATAAATATGCAAAGTACCTTCAAAAATACACATTTACAGCCTGCCAGTTGCAATGAGTTGTGTAAAATTTGTCAGAAAATTTGTAGATTTTCACTAGAGATATCCCTGTAGAGTTGACATGATGTGGTGTCATGTCTGCTTATATGTACAGTAGTTTAACACAGTATTCCTGTGTTACAACTAATCTGTATGGATTATCCTTACACAGTGCAATGTAACCGGGATCCTTTAACTGACCTTTACCTTTATAGCTGAGAAATTCACCATCACAATTGAAGTGAACCACTCTATTCCCCCAGAAATCACAAACATATATGCCATCTTGTTGGTGATCAAAACACAAACCCACTGGCCACTTTAAGTGTCCCTTGCCAATGTCTCTTATACTTTGCATCTGGTGATTCAAAACATGAACACATTTCCTGTCAAAATCTGATACAAAAATACATTTCTTATTCACAATCAGACCCCAGGGACGACTGACTTGTCCTTTTTCAGTTCTTGCAATGTGTTCACCAGATTTATTATATTTTCTCACATATCCATTGAAGTCACCAATGAATATAAAACCATCAGGACTCAAGCAGATACCTCTTGGATCAATTCCTTCTTTGCGTCCAAAACAGTTTAAAATCTTGCTTTGTCCAGAACTCACCACAACTTGGCCATTCCCTCGGTCACTCATAAAGTATTGGTCATTGTCTTCATCCACTGTGACATTCCATGGATTAAATGACTTTGGTAATGCATGGAATTGTAAGATGAGATCACAGCAGAGTTGGATTGGATCAATAACCTGAACTCTATGATTCCTTCTATCACATATAACCCATTGACCGTTCTTCTTGATGTATATTCCTCTGGCCCAATCAAATTGTCCTGGCATTGATCCAGACCCAAACACTTCAAGGACACTCCCCTTGACCGGATAGCCTAGGGAAAACAAAAACAAAGGTCAATTTGTAAACTACAATTTCTATGAAGTCAAACATTTTCTGATCTCACAAATTTTGACTGAATGCAAACTTCTTTTGTTTACACAAACACATGGAACATTTAAAGGAACAACTTCCTTACATGTTGATGTAACTCACGTGTTTCCATGGCAACGTATTTGCATTTTATTGATGGAAATGCGATTTTCAGTCCATAAGGTAAGTAATTGTATTGCTGATTAGCTCATGTTTACAGTGTGTTGCTAGGTTGTAAATTGTTTTTGTTGTGTTTTGACCTCAATCATGAATACATGTTGATGTAACTCACATATTTCCACGGCAACATATTTAAATTTTGCTGATAAAAATGTGATTTAAGTCCATAAGGTAAGTAATTGTATTGCTGATTAGCTCATGTTTACAGCGAGTTGCCAGGTTGTAAATTGATTTGATGTTTTTTTGACCTCAATTAAAAGGCACATGTTAATGTAATTCATATGTTTCCATGGCAACATATTTGCATTTTATTGATAAAATGTGATTTTCAGTCCATACGTTAAGTCATTGTATTGCTGATTAGCTGATGTTTTACAGAGAGTTGCCATGTTGTAAATTGTTTTTTTGTGTGTTTTGACCTCAATCAAAAATACATACAGTGTTTCTGTTTCATTTGTTTGTTTGCTGTTTTGTTTGTTGTTATTATCAACAACCAAATTTTTTTTCAACATTCTCCTAAATTTTATTTGTGGTTTTGTGTTTCCTATTTGTTTCCCAAAGTTTTCTACTGGAATTGAATGGTCTCTTTCTAATCCAATTTCAGTTTTGAAATACTTGCAGTCACTGAGTTGTTTTATGCCGTAGTTTATTGTTTTGTTTTGTCCATTTTTGTCAATATTTTGCCCTAGTGTGTACATTTTTGTCAATTTTGTTTTGTAAAGTGTTTTGCAATAATTTGTAGACATTGACACCACCACACCAATCTGTTTTACCTATGTGATTTTTTGTTGTTGGCCATTCTGAAATTTATTTTTGTTTCATTTGTTCTGTGTGCTACCAGTTGTTTTGTCTTTACATGGTATCTATGTTACTGTATAATTGTAAATGCTGATTAGCTTATGTTTAAGCATAGAGTTGCCATGTTGTAAATTGTTTAGTTGTTTTGATGTCAATCACAGATACAGGGTGTTTTTAAATTCTTTGTTTCTTTGTTTGTTTGCTGTTGCTTTTACCTTAAAAATTTTCTCCCTAAATTTTATTCATGATTTTCTTATTTTTTTATCTTCCTAATTCTCTCATCCAAATTTGCTTGACCTGCCAATCTGTGTCTTCCTGTTTCATATTTGAAATGCCTAGATTCACAAATTTTCTTATGTCATATTTTTAGTATGTTTTTGTTTTTTTCAAGTGTTTGTCAAAATATATGATAAGCTTTTAGTATTGAAACCTAGTGTTCACATATTTCGTTGTCAATAGTTTTTCAAATTTTATTTTGTTTACCATTTTCTGTTTCTTGTCAATACTTTGTAACCCTAAATTTACGGAACTAATCTCCTCTACGCTTCAAATAATTAATTGTTTATGTTGGGTTTTTTGTTGGCAATACTGAAATTTAGTTTTGTTTTCTATCTTCCCATCTCTTTTGTGTTTAAAATATCTGTGTGCAGCTGTGTTATTGTATTTTTGTTGTTTTTATGTAGACTCAGAAACTTGTATTTTGTTTCCTTATTTGTTTGTTTGTGTGTTGGCTACAAACACATTTTAAGTCTTGTCTTAAAGTTATTCTTGTCGTTCTATTTCCTGTGTGTTTTCAATAAATTCCCTCATTCACATTTTCCTGTCCTTCCAATCCATTTTGTTATATTTTGTTTGAAATCAGCTATCACTTATCCTTTGGTCTTTAAATGCATTTTGTTTTTCTAAATCATCACAACAAATCTTATCTTGTTCCAGTTCACTCATTTCTCTGCTTGAGATGATAAACTTTGGTTAATGAACCATTTCAAAATTTTTTTTTGAATTTTCCAGAGATATTTTTTGTTGTGACCCCTTGTATGTTTGTAATATTCTGTGATACACTGTAACATTTGTTGATTGTGAAGGCCATATTCAAATGAGATTTGGTTCAACATTTTCAAACCACAGTGAATCAGTTTTGTTATATTTCCTTTAATGTTGGCAACTTATTGATTTCTCAATATTGTTTACCGGTACTTGTAATTTTGTGTAGGCCACACTCAAATTTTCTTTTATTTCACTTCAAAAATTTCATTTTCCTTTAATGTAGCAATGTATCATCAGATGGTCTACAGATTTTGAAAAAAATACCTGATCAATGTTGTTGTGTATTTTGTTGTTTTTCATTGACCATTGGAAGACTTTACTTCAAATTGAAACAGTTTTTGTTTATGCTAAAAGAGGTTCTACTGGTTGCACATCTTGTATCTAGAGATTGTGGAACTGACTGACTGTCATATCAAACCATTGTGTGAACATTTTCTCATAGTCTATAGTGTCCCATGTAAGGGCTGCCTCTCTGTGTGACACTGTATCTTACTGTAATGGTTACTGTCTTACTCTATCTATCTAGATGTCTTTCTTCAACACTTACTGTGTGCAAGGTGTTTCTAGCACTGCAATTTTCCTTCACACAGTGTCACACTCACTGAATCCTGTAACTGTGTTATGGTGCTTGTTGGTACACTACATTCTTACAAGTTCGTCATTCAAATGTTATCTCATTGATACTCTGTACATTTTTCATTTTTATCACTGATTTTCTTTCAGTCACCAAACTTTTGCATTTTTGTTCTAAATCAAATTCCGCGTTTCGCTTTCAGAATCGAATATCAAATTAAATTATCTTAGTTATAATGTCAACTATGAATACATGTAGCTTTTTTATCATGATCATTCTGGCTCCTTGAATCAGTTGATATATATATATATATATATATATATATATATATATATAAATTTGTATTAAATCACAAATACATATATATATATATATATATATATATTTATATATATATATATATATATTTATATATATATATATATATATATATATATATATATAAATTTGTGTATTAAATCACAAATACATATCTTTCTAATTACCATGCTAACCAACTTTATCCTTACACTTTACACAGGTTATTGGAAACAGCATTTTTGAAGACTACAACAGTGAAATCAGTGTGACTGACAGACTGGGAGATGATGTCACAAGTCCAAACCACCATGGTGAAATATCTTTGACACTTTGAATGACATTGAAGATGTCAGAGGTTATGAAGATATGAAGACATACACCAGACAATGAAGATGTGTCACCCATTCTACAGGTGACCTCCTCCCTGATAGCTGTTGCCATGGTGAAGATGTATTTGGGTTCAACTGAGCCTGAAATTTTACATCGTGTACATATACACTAACCAAACGGCCCTTTTCAGGGCCATCACATCCTCCAAAAAGAGAACTACCGTATACTAAAATTGCATAATATTTTTTATTTCTTATTTTTCTTACTTTTCTGCATGAAATCATTCTCTCGTCTTTTTTAGTCCCCACGGACACCGTCCGGGGGGACTTATAGGTTTGGTCATGTCCGTGCGTGTGTGCGTCCGTGCGTGCGTCCGTCCGTTCACGCAGATATCTCAGAGATGCAAGAAGCGATTTCATTCAAACTTGGTACAAGGATTACTTCATATGTCATACAGATGCACGTCGATTTGTTTTGTGATACGATCCAATATGGCCGCCAGGCGGCCATTTTATTACGATTTTTTTCATGTACAGAGCCATAACTCAGACATGTTTCAACCGATTTTATTCAAAATTAGTACAAGGACATTGACCAATGTCATAGATATGCACCTCATTTTGTTTTGTGATACGATCCAATATGGCCGCCAGGCGGCCATTTTATTACGATTTTTTCATGTACAGAGCCATGACTCAGACACGTTTCAACCGATTTTATTCAAAGTTGGTACAGGGACATTGACCAATGTCATAGATATGCACATCAATTTGTTTTGTGATACGATCCAATATGGCCGCCAGGCGGCCATTTTATTACGACTTTTGCATGTACAGAGCCAGATCTCAGACATGTTGCAACCGATTTTATTCAAAGTTGGTACAAGGACATTGACCAATGTCATAGATATGCACGTCATTTTGTTTTGTGATA
>LD526266.1:35296-62356 GCA_001465055.1 Ptychodera flava
TTTTATTGACGACGTCCAGAGCGTACCGAGTACGTTTGAATATCCCACCATTATGACCACTCTCGTAGGTTCTCGCGCTTTTATACGGGAGTTGGGGCTTTAAAGGCCACTGAGGTCTACAGTTTAACGGTGTCACTGAAGTTACTTTGAAGAGTTTAGGAAACATTTTGACATTATCGGGAATCATGCAGTATACGCTACAAACATTATCTCTACAATCTTCCTTGCCATCCGGGCTAACTTAAGTATGCATGCATACCGGTACTTAAGTTTCCAAGGATGGTAAGGTTGTAAGGTTGTAGAGATAATATTTGTAGTGTGTACTGCGTGATTCCTGATGATGTAAAAATGTTTAATGAACTATTAAAATGAGCAAATTCGCTAAATTGCTGTGGTATTAGTGTTTAGCACCACAACTTGGAATTTATCTTATAGCTATTGTTACTATTTTGTTAATCTCATGATACAGACAACATGGAATTTTGATTTTTTTCTGCATTATTCTTCAGTTCCATAGAGAAGACATGTAGTGCACTAGTAAAACCTGCCTCATGTATGGATCAAATTTGGATGAAAACAAAGGCCAGGAAGAATATTACACAGTTTAAGAAGCAACCTTAAAGAGATAACAGGTAGGTAGACTGCATCTATTTCAGGTTAATTCTAGAAATTCACATTTGAATATTTTTGTAAGACTGCATAGAAAATATGTCAGAAAGCGCCCTCAGCGATGGTAAACCACAAGATTTTGATCTGTTCACGACATGTATGCATGAGTGATAGCAAGTGGATATTATAAAATGGACTTTTCAAAATAGAGTGGTATACCACAAGATTGACCTGTTCACAACATATATGCACTAGCGATAGTGAATGTACAGAAGTGGACTGGTCATAATCACATGGTATATTGTCGCTGGGTGTGCTTTATTGCTATTCTATCATAACAGTATTTTGACATTCTAGGATGAAACATCAAAAAAAGTTTTGCGCATGCTGAGAATTTGCACTTGTGCTAACTATATATGGTATATTGCGAATATACCATTATTCATTTCACATCTTGACCAATCAGATTGCTGCATTTGTGCTATCAATATACTGGTATGATATTGTATGGAATATTGTATGGCATATGCCCAACAGTCTCAAGACAAAACCCAATCCCAGCGACAACAGGGAAACACATTGTAAGGGCTGTGTGGAAAATATTAAAATCCATCATAGTAAACTCTGCATATATGTTTTGGTTAAGAGCAACCAACAGACTTTACAATTTGATTATTGAAATTTGAGAAGATCTATAGAACCTTACAGTAAGATTTAAAATGTTCTGATTTACAGCAGTTGAAAATTTTTGTATTGCCATGATTGTTATTTAACCTTTGAGGTCATGAAGAGTAGCAGTCAAAACTGTCTATCACTCCATAGGGGCTGTAACTGTTTGATAAGTTTTTCATTTTTGTTCATCGTGTGTATTAATCAATCTTTAATAGTGAACTCCCAGACACTCAACAAATTTGCATGTAGGCTGCACAGCCAGGTAAAACACCCAATTCATGTAGTGCCCTAGTTTTAACAAATCCAAGAAAATTTTAAGTCCAGACAAAAACTAAAAGTTTCAAAAATTGATCTTCACACATTCAGATATATTTTCCAGCCAACTACTACATGTTTGCTGTTTTAACACATAATGTGGTGTAATGAATCCCTTTGTCCTTAGCAATTTTCATCCTTTGCAATTTTCACCCTGTGTTTGATATTTAACTTGAACACATACTATTATTTTATAGCAGGATATTGATTTTGTATACTTGTGTCCAGATTAATCACAGGGCACAGAAATCAGTCCCCTCGGGTGGGAGAGGGGTGGGGAGGTATGGCTTTTTTTGTACACTCATTGGTCAGTGCATGTTTACTGGTTGGTCAGTGCATGTTTACTAGTTTTTAAGTGCATATACACTGATTGGTTAGTGCATGTACGCTGATTGGTCAGTGCATGTTCACTGATTGGTCAGTGCATGTACACTGATTGGTCAGTGCATGTACACTGATTGGTCAGTGCATGTACACTGATTGGTCAGTGCATGTTCACTGATTGGTCAGTGCATGTACACTGATTGGTCAGTGCATGTTCACTGATTGGTCAGTGCATGTTCACTGATTGGTCAGTGCATGTTCACTGATTGGTCAGTGCATGTTCACTTGCTTGTTAGTGCATATTAACTGATTGGTCAGTGCATGTACACTGACTTGTCTATGCATATACATGTTCACTAATTGGTCAGTTCATGTACACTGACTTGTCAGTGCATTTACACTGATTTGCCAGTGCATGTACACTGATTGGTCAGTACATGTTCACTGACCAATATGGATATGTACACTGATTGGTCAGCACACATGTACACTGATCAGTCAGGATATGTTCACTGATTGGTCAGTGCATGTTCACTGATTGGTCAGTACAAGTACACAGATTGGTCAGTGCATTAACACTGATCAGTCAGTACATGTATACTGGTTGGTCAGTGCATGTTCACTAGTTTGTCAGTGAATGTTCACTGCTTGGTCAGTGCATGTATACTGCTTGGTCAGTGCATGTTCACTGATTGGTTAGTGCATGTACACTGATTGTTCAGTGCATGTACACTGACTGGTCTGTGCATGTTCACATATTATCAATGAATGTTGTCTGTTTTGTCAGTAAATGTCCACTGATTAGTACTGATAGGCCATTGCTTGTTAATGACTGTGTCTAAACATGTTCACTGATTGAGCTCATTGTTTGCTATGCAAAGTTATGTTGATTTTATATCAATGTTGAAATCACATTTTTTCAGATAGAAGTGGTTACTATGAAAGAAATAGTTTAGACATGACTTTATTTGCCTGTGATGTATGATGCACACAAATAACAAAGAAAATGTAGTCGTCTCACCAACGTTTATAGAGATATATAAAGTTTCTGTACTGACAATCATTTACCGGTAACATTCTATTTCTTGTCAATATGACATCAAATCAATTCCAGCAATCCTTTGCATTCAAGGCAAGTAAATCACCAGGTCAAAGAAACAATAAAATACCACTGACACGAGCAATAGTGCAATCTCAAACTAGTAAAGTGGTGGTACCAGGTGTCCAGAGTGGGTAGGAATATCCTGCTACCATGATAAACCCGTCAAGATTGAACTAAATTGACAAATTAGTTGTACATTAATTCAGCTAGCTGGCAAATAACTGTTGTAAGTCAAAAATCACTGTATCTGCTAATTACAAAACACTGCAGCCAAAATCAGTGGCAAGTGTGGCAGGGTCAAATTTGAATTTACACACACTTACACACTGAATATCAGAGATGACGTTGAACTGTTTGAAAGAACTATGAGGATCCAATGACATATGTTGATCTTTCTGTGTAATACAATTGATATCATGAAACATTCAATGTGCCATTACCCTTTCTCTTTAGCATGAAATCATGACACATTGGTTTTCAACTTACAGATTCGTCCTTTACCATGTATTATTCCCTTGTAACAAAAATTAATTGCTAATTTTGACATCTGTGTCATCATGTAAGGATTAAAGAGAAAAGCCAAAGTAAGGGGCTCAGCAAGCCTCACCCATTAATTTTTTGCTTTCCTCTCGCCCTTGCCCATAAATAAACGTTAATGGTTAGCGCGTCGTCCGTTATTTCTATAATATTAAGCATAACATCTAATGTAACGAAAAGTTAAGGTTTACAACACATTCCTGATAGTAACAGGTATTCTCATCATGTGAAATATAACTGCTCCTTTTCAATTTTTAGCTCATATTTGGTTTTGTATATAAATACCAAAAAGAGCTTATATGATGAGTCTGAGTAGCGTCTGTATATTTGTGGGTATGTGCGGATGTATGTCCGTCACACACAAAGGCTCCCATACCGCCAAAGCTACCATCTAAGTATTTGGTGTACAGGTAGATGCAGGGGTTGAGATGTGAACTTGTTCAAATGAACTTGTCAGTGTCAAAAATGTGCATATGAGGGAAGAAAAAGCGAAATCCTGCAAATGTGCAAGAGTGATGGCCAGTGTCTGAAACAGGCTTGAGTCATTTCCTGTCATTGTTTATGAACTATTACACATTAACAGACCAGATCAAACCACAGACAGTAGAGGGGGGAAGACTGTCTATGGTCCAACTAAGAGGGACTAACTGTTTCTGCTATGCATGTTGCTAAAGTTGAACTCCAGTACCTAAAGTTTCAGACCTTATTTACTTTTGTCATTCTTTTTTTGCTGGTTTAAATATTTCTTGTTGTTTTTCTGGTTGTACAGTGCAGAAATCATTGTCATAACATCAGCGTAGAATTTTCCTGCTCTGAACAGATAGAAACAATATGTATTGTTGATCTTTGGTACCCATACTGGTATATAATATACCAATTCTGATCAAATTTGAGCGACACCGAATAATTGTGGTATTTTTTTATGAAAATGACGTAGCGCAATAACACATTGTTGAATTTTTAATTGATAATCCATTTTATAGATGGCTAAATTAAATATCTGTTGATGTAAAATACGTAACACTAGTCATTGGTGGAATGTGCGTATACATGGTAGTTGACCAGAGCAAGTTACCCTGTATATCGATAGAAATGGTCCTGTGCAGTTTCAGACAAACGTGAGCGCATTGTACTTCCGTAGCCAAGAAAATTTTGAACTCCCTAGTGCCAAAATGGCAAACATACAGTATGTACTTGGTACATGACTGGTTTTTCAACAAATACAATGTCTCTAAAATGCACCCCGCCCTCACTGTAAGCTTAACCGATGTTTGCTAATGGTTTATATTTACTGTATGAACCAACTTAGCTAGAATCGAATAAGAGCGTATCGTTTCATATTAACGGGAAAAAAGCTCTTCAGCGAATGAGAGTCGAGAAATGCGACACTTTGGGGACAAGTGGAGAGCGGGTACAATACGTTTCTTTCTTGATTTTAGGTATTTATTATTGATCTTATTGAATATTAGAGTAAAAATCACAGAACACTTCAAACTGTGATTGATCTGACCGTACTATTAATTTTCAAGTTCATATCCATTACAATAATCCAGGCGAGGCAATGTCCCTGGCTTTAAAGAGACATTGAAAACCAGGTTCATGTAAGGACTGTGGTAGAGTCGAGAGACTTCAAATTTTCGCTATGTGTACTACAAACATTGCATTCATTATTTATTCAACTGCAGTATGTAAATTCGTTTCTGTAATTTGCTCTAGCATTAAAGCGAGCATTATTTTGATCAGTCAAGCAAAGTTTGCATCGAAATGAGAGAATTTTGGCTGTTTGAAATGTTAAAATATTAAGCTTTATCCATCAATCTATATCCTTCGATCTTTAAGCTCCAGCTGTCTTTATTGCTTTTGATTGCCAAACGAGATAAGACTGTGCATATTCATGGCAGAATACCAACGATGAAGTGATGATAACTATTTAAAATAGGAACTAACCTTTCTCAACTCGTCTCACATCCAGGTACACCTCCTTTGTTTCTTCAGGGATTTCTGCATCACTAACGATATGATCTGCATACGCTGATAACTTCTCAGTTTTCATCACCATTTCAGGATGGTTGGTGGCAAGGACTCGTGTCTCCGACTTCACACCTACAAACTCACTGAAAATAGCATTAAATTTACGTTCCTCTACTCTGTCTCCCTCAGCCATCACCGATTGTAAAATCTCCCTTCCTTGACCCCTGTCTCTATTCTGTGATCTTATAATCCCACCACTTATCGTAAGATTATTGACCTTGGCCTCAAGGTCTTCGTTCTTTTCTGTTATTTCGTCATCTGACAGTAGATGTACATTTGCCATCTGTGCGAATTCAGGGTCATCTGCTGGTCTGATCTGCAGAAACATCCCAATAGGATCTGTTAAAAACAACGATTTGAAAGCAATCAATTACTATATTATTGATGATTGTGATGTTTAAAGCCTTCATCTTTCACACAATGTACCAACTATGTTAAGAACCGAAGGAAGAAACATGGAAATGTGTATGTATGCAAAGGATGGGTGGATGGATGGATGGATGCACATCACTGTAACGCCGACAAAAGCTGATCTATTTATATATTTGTTGTTCCAATTGTTGGGTAGCACACCTTTTGCCGAATCCTGTACGGGCCTTTGGTGTTCCATCTGTCGCCTGTCTTCCTTTTCTTTCAAAAGCTTGTCGAGCATGGCTATCTGGGCCTCAGTTACTGTATCTCCCTCTCTTTCGAAATATTGCAGGAGATATCTGGCCTTATTCACTCTTGCCGGTGCGCTTTCTGTCTCCCTTGCCTCTATATGTTGCGTTTGATCAGTATCTCTTTTTGACTGAGTATCCTGCGAAGCTAGTCCTACGTGAACAGATAGATGAATGGAAAATGGACTCAGTGTGGGAACAGATGGACAGAGATTAAGGCAAATGAATGTTTTTAGTTGTAAAATAGACAGTTCGATATTCAGACATCAAAGAACATAAAGGCATGCTAGGCAAACATAGGCGGAAATGCAGACTTATAGAATCATAAACTAGGTTCCTGTTCAGTTGCTGCAGAGTTTATCATAGGTAAAACTGATGTGCACTGTATTCTGCTTTCATTATATACGATATCCCTAGCTGGACATTAAACAGTCATCACACGTTTTAATTCAGATTAATTAAAAAAAATATTGATATTCCATATTACCGAGCATATTTACCATATTTTTGGATCAGCTCCTGCCTACAGAGGAAGTACTCTTCATAGTCAATGGTTACATCAATCGCCAGATAAAATGCCCCGATTTTATCAAAGAGTTCATCAGATAGGAATTTGTCTTCCATCAGATCCTGTAGTTTCCCATTCTCGTATTTCCGCATCAGGCATTCCAGGGCATCCAAAGACTGACAAGACATTGTATAGGAAATACTTTCATGACCAATGTCCTTCACTTCCATCTCATCGTGTTGCTCATTCATTATCTGACGAACTTCTTCAGTCTTCTGTTTGACTTCCTCACTTTCATAGAAACCTCCTTCAACAGCCACAACTGTTGTTCCGTGTACAGGAACGACTTCACTTACACGAACCTTAGCCTTTATGTCTCCTACAAAAGTAAAAGGGCACAATTTTTTTCAGCTTGTGTGACCTGAATCATCTAAATACCATTATAAACTGGTATTTTTCATGGAAGATGACTCTTAAGCCATGTCAATGCGCTGCATTGCATGAAAATCTGATGCAACTTATATTTGATAATATTTTCTGTAAAAAAATAGTTACATACCTGGAGCACGTTCTTGCAGTTTCCTTTTTCTGGATATTTTGTGAGAGTCTGAGTCTGGATTTTGGTTGTTTTCGACGTCTTTACAACATGTAAATAAATAAATAATAATATATATATACATTATGTACTTACAATATATATATATATATATATATATATATATATAAATATATATATATATATATATATATATATATATATATATATATATATATATATATATATATAGTTACAACATGTAAATAAATAAATAATAATATATATACATTATGTACTTACAATATATATATATAGTGTTATGGTTCTGTGTTTTGCAGACAGTCCCCAGTGTTGCTTGTAGTGTCGTACGGTGAATACGTATTGGAAGAATATTCACAGTCTACTATATTCTGGTTGTCACTGTTTTATTTTAGTTAGCACAAAGTTTCGTCCGAGAATTCGAACTTCATCAGGTGTCTCATCGCCTGATTGATAATAGGTGATTATTGAATCAGCCGACATTTGAACACCCCAGTAGCTCTGCACTTCAACCAACCAAACCATACAATCCAAGATGTTGACATAATTGGCATAATTAAAGTCAGGAACACCAATTAAACCATTCGCAGAAATTTAGAATCCCAATGGATAGCAACACTATGCACATTAACACCTCAAGGCTTTAACGTTCTTGCATCTTAAATACACCGCCATTCTCAGTAATTATGCAAAATACAGCGCCCTCACATATCACCCATAAATAGCCGTGTCTGTAACCATCTGCGTGCCATTTACCATCCCGCGCCAATACACTAGGTAAGCCCATTTTACTGAAACCACCCTTGTACTGCTCTGTAATTTTCTGTTATCAAAAAGACATGTACCTTTTACACATCTAAGCTGTACTTGATTTTTTTCAACAGAAAACCTGATGAAGTCCGACTTCTCGGACGAAATGTTGTGCTAAGTGAAATAAGACAGTGACAACCAGAATATATTAGAGTGTGAATATTCTTCGAATATATATATATATATATATATATATATATATATATATATATATATATATATGTGTGTGTGTGTGTGTGTGTGTGTGTGTGTGTGTATATACATATATATATATATATATATATATATATATATATATATATATATATATACTCTGCAATATGCAATATCCTATTTACTTTTAATTTATTATTCATAAACAAGGAAGGTATGTAAGAATAGTGCATCAATAATTTACACTGAAACATTCTCGGTTATACATAACAACGACCGTTGTACCGAACATCTTGGTCTTTTGGCAAGAGGTCCATATATCTTTCTTTCATAAAGTAGACTTCGTTGTGTGTACCAGTAATTTACTGTCTATTCTGTGCTTTTTTTGTGTCTGTGTTCACAACTATTGCATTTAGAATTTCGACCTAGTGTTATTGGATTATGGATTGGTATGATTGCGATCATTGTATAATTTCCGTTATAAAATGAACAAGATTTTGCATCATACCTTTCGTTTCTATAAGAGGGGACTGTTTCTTCAAGGCAACGCTGTATTTCTGCTCTGCGTCATGCTCGATCACCATCAAAAAGTCGTTGTTAATATCCTCAAGCTCTTGTTTCACCTTGCTCTTCATTTTCTTCTTGATGTCCTCCGCGTGATTAAGGGCGATCTGGAACTTGCACAGGAATTCCATGATACGCTTTGCCAAAACATCGGCATGGTTCATATCCACGACAAGCCGTTCTTCACGGTCAGGTAAATGTTCCTTGATCAGTTCATGACTTTGGGAATCCCGAGGAACTATAATAGGAACGCCAGCACACATAGCGGCTAGTGTTAGGTTGACATAATGAACAGAAGATGGAGGAACAAGAACCAAATGGGATTGTCCAAGCTCATCATTCAATTCTTCAGCTGATGACATTCGGCGCAGTATGACCTTCAACTTCGAATGAGGATTCAGAGTCTTTATAAGATCTGGATCTCCGCGTTTTGGTAATCCATAAATTTTCCATTTTGGAGGTGATTTTCCGTCCTTGTAGAACAGATCTGCAACGGAGTTCATTGCCTGGACGATAGCGCTGTCACTTTTCAGATTCTCGAGTTCATCTTCTTGAAATAACGACAGGATTTGAAATGTTGCACCATCTTTGACAGGCCGTGGAGAAGAAATCTCGAAATTATTTTCATCTATCATTTGTGTTAATCTGTAGTGTTTTATCTTCGGGGGTTTTCGATATATTGTCTCGTACTGTTCGAAGATGCTACTCCCAACAGAAAAGACGGAAGCGGCCGCTTTGCTTTCTTTTGGTATGTTTTTGCGGCGAACCTCCAGCTCTGGGATAACGCAACTTGCAATCACTGGTGTAATTAGGTCCTTATCATACAGATTTATCAAGTAGAATGCTGCTCTCGGAAAGACATCCTTTTCTATTTCGAATGCAGCGTCGGAGTTGATCATGCTAAATCCGAAAACGAATCTGACATTCGCCAACTCACTCAAATTTGGAAAGTAATATTTGTGTTGATACAACCAATCAGCATTTGGTGTGTCTCCTCTTGACTTGTATTTTGGAATTGGTGAAGGCACTATCAATTCAACGCCGTATTCTTTGGCTTCCTCGATTTCTGCTTCTGTAGCTGTGAGGGCGGTGCAATACACCGATAACCCTAATTCACGGAGAAGACGGATTAATAGATGAACAGTATCTGTTACTCCTCCCTGGATTGGACCTCCCCAACTATGACTGAGGATCAAGGCCTTGTTTCCCATATGTTTCCTGTAGAAGGGCAAGAAAGAACACAAATGTTTGTACTTAACATTTTTGATGACATTGACACGACTAGTAAAGTGACTAATGGTAAACAAACCATATTAATCATCGAGCGAGAGATCGTCTGACACAAAAATATTTTCTTGGCAGCACATAAGTCATAGGTACAGTGTGAATGGTCGTTTATTTTTATAACATGTAGATGAGCGACAGCATATAATCCTATGCATTCACGATTGAAGATGACCCAAAAGGTTCGTTTACAAAACAAATCATCCAAATAGACAGGAAAATGTACGGTTCCAAAATGGTAATATCAACAACAAATTTACCTCTATGTTAACATTTTTATTCTTACTCAGTTTCATAGCGTGTCGTGGATTTACATTGTGCAGAGCGCAATGGAATCTCGCTCTATAGAGTATTTAAATTCCATAGCACAATTTTGCAACCGTCCAGTAGTTTGAAACAAATTCAAGAGGGAATGTCAGGTTTAGTTTTGTAAAAAATATTGTACTCGTTTCTCCGCATATGTTGAAGTAGTTAAGGTTTAAAGTTGTAATTTAGAAAATAAAACGGAGTTGGAATTTTAAAGCCTACTAACTATAACTCTCAAAATTAGTTGACCTCAACATATCTTCCTATTCTCTCCTGGTTGTCTATGAATTCTACCCTCTGAAGGGATATGGGCTTTCACTGCATTGGGAAACCAATCCTTTGTGAAACATTTGACAAGTAAATTCAAATTTAAATGGTCATTTTGATTTGCTATGCATTACATTGAAGCACTCTGCGCAGTATATGTGAATATCTCAGTGTAGATAAGCACAGTATCCACGAATATTTCTTTTCGCATAGTGCTACGATTTAATGGGTGGGCACACATTTAATCCTCGTTTAATCTTTATATTCTTCAAAATTACACATAAGTACCTGCAGTAGCAATAGTAAGTGTATACACACAACTAAATTAGTGCATCGTAGCAAACTTATTTTAGTTTGAAAGCAAAATCATAAAAGTAATTCTAAAAGATACAGCTAGTGGGGCTTTAACATAAAGAAGATCCGTCAATACTGAGTATCTTTAAAACTGTCGGGCGGAAAACTAAGAACATTTTCGAGGTTAGTTAATAATGAATTGTTAAGATATTATCTTCGTGAATAATTCCTGTAGATTATGAATTACAATTGGCCATGAGGATTGTGTCTTAGAGGGACATAAGATGTAACTTGTGGCAAGTTCTTTAGTATTCTGCTTCTGTATATCAACTACCGTGTGTGACCCTAATCCGTTTGTCATGCAGAAAGTTCGAGTATTCTTTTTGTCAACACAGCTTTTATGTGTGTAGTCATCATTGTTTATTGTTTACAAATGAATTCTAGTCCGGACTTGAATACAATTTACTACAGTAACAATGGAGATTATACTCATATAGGTTGTGTTGATATGCTAAATACTTGGCATTAAATTACAATTTAGGGATTCAATGCAGGATGTGTAGGGAGACCACATAATAAAAGTTCTGAAAAATAGTCAAAAGATACGGCTTATGGAGCTTTAAGGGAGTACAATGGTGGAGAATCCGCAATGGTATATGTCGAAAATGATAAATCCCCAGTATGAGTATAAAACTTTGCAATGCGGTTTTAAAAGATAATGATAAGTTTGGTTTCCACTGGTAAGAGTACTTTAAGTAGTTGTATGTTTGTAGTATGTGTCACTTGAAATACGAATGGATGGTCATATGAACACAACGTGCGCATACAAGCCTGATGAGTATACAAATATACGTATGTATGTATTTTTTTCGTTATCTTTTGAAATCAGCAACACTGGCATAGTCAGGACACATCTTAGGTATTTTGGAAGACGCTGTCACAGGAATGTTCCAACTATTTTTAGTCTATACGTCTGATAAAATGCATATCTTATCTACTAAATCGATGGTATAGTCAATATAATACGAGGTAGTTCAATCAATATTACTTGGTACTATTATTTGACTTTTAGAGTTTAAGTGAATTTTTATAGCTGCAGTGTGGTATCGCATGTTATATCGCATATTACATATTTTGTAACTAATATTTTGTACGTCAACGTTTAGGATAAATATAAAACAACGCAGTGTTTTGATTCCTTGTGCGAAATGGGTAAGAACGTTTGCTTCAGAAAATACCATCACAATTTAAAACGGTGTCGCATTTGTCACAGTAGTCCATAAAACGCTGCAAGTCGACCAGAGAGAATCAATCAATCCCCGCTCCTCTCTCTCCCTCTCTCTCTCTCTCTCTCTCTCTCTCTCTCCAAACCCGTACGTCGAATAATCGTATATTCTTTTGCGCCTCGCGAACACATATTTGGCCGTTAAAACCTTTCAATGCCTTTTGTACCACTTGTGTGGCTCCTTTGAAGCTCTTGACTCGGAAGGGTGAGCCGAAATTTGCAATAATGGAAAATTTTACTTCGCTTAATAGAGTAAACACTGGGATATTTTTAAATAATAGTTCGAGGTAATACTTTCTACGGGACAAAGTCACTCTTCGTTTTAGTCTTTTTGTAATGTTGTTTATATGAAAAACAGTTTCTGTTTTTTGACGTCTCGAAACACGCTACAATATGATCAACTGCTCCCAACGTCTACTTTGCTAGCAGCCGGCAAAAATTAAACATTGAGATTCATTTTACGGCCTGTACTAAAAATTAAGTTTCGTGCAACACTGCCAACATGCATAGCTGAACATACACTGGTACAAACGTTGGACAACATGCTAGATTTTGTGATGAATTTTATTGGCGCTGCCTTTCATGAAGATAAGAATATCAGTTTTTTGTAATGCGGCTATGTTAATTTGGCAAAGGAAAGCAAATCGGATATTGAAAATCTGTTTTGTTTAGAGATCACAAGCAAAATCATCTTATGTGTGACCCCTTTGCAGTTATGTATCACAAAGAGGTCAAACAAGCGACCTTGTCCCTACAAAGTGTTTGCGGCCGTATTATAAACTGACCAGACTTGTCGCACAATATATCCTTGGACGATTATTTATTCAGTATCAATTTTCGAAAAAAATGTGATTGTGTCGAAAGGATCATTCTTGTTTACAACGTCTACATACCATAATCAGAAATAACTCTAAAAAGAGCTGCATAGCTTGAAGGTCTAGAAACACCCAACTATCTCGTATTTTGACAATAATGATTTCTATCTGCATTGAAAACATTCCTTTGTAGTCATGATAAAACTTTGGATTTGATTTCTCGCATGAACTAAGTGTAGGTGTCCTCATTATTTTAATTGACTTACTTTGGCTTTTGTTCCTCTATAGTCTTCCTTCCGTTTCGTTTCGATGTACACGGACTTGAAGAAGGGCTGGTATCCTCACTTTGTTTTTCTGGCTTGGCTTCAGTGCCCTTGTCGTCCTGCAGGTGACCTGTGGCAAATGCAGACGGCCAACTGGCGTTAACACGCGCAATGGCGGCGTCGGTGGCAGCCGCAATTCGCCTACAATCACGTTCACTGTACTCACGGCCATCGTCATCGCCTCCTCTTTGACTGTGACGCTGTGTACTTAACATGATGATCGTGAATTCTGAAAAAAATTCTTTGGAAAACGCAACACGCGAGTGCTTGTCCGTGCGTCAGTGTTCTGGGCTGTACATACGTCGGCGAATGTCACTAACTCGTTTGAAGTTAATATTTATACAAAATTTATGACTCACTAAAATGCTACTTTTAAAAGGACCATGTAAAGCTTCAGAGCGTCGAACCATCTCATTTGGCTTGCTCCCGCCATTGATGTGAAATTAAATTATCAATTCAGTATTAAAAGTATACTTTCAAAAACGCAATAATGATGATCTCGTACACTCAACATTTTGCGGTACCACCTGGCCATGTTGACGATTGATGATGATGACGGTGATTGTGGTAGCGGTGACTGCTTTTGTTGTTGCTCTTGATTTTGTTTTGATTTTATGTCATCGTCGTTTGACCAAAATTTTAATTTGTCTTTGAAAATTTTCTATATACCTCTCAGAAATATCACAGACGGAAGTCTCCATAACTTTTGCCTTTGAAGCATGATGTTTTCACAGCACACACAGGCAAGCTGGTTGTGCCATATATCGCCGATGACGTCACACAGTTGCTCCCATGAGCTTTTTTGCTCCTTGCTCGGGACGTTTATGTCAAGCCAAGACTTATTAAATACTTTTGAGAGTACGAAAATCGAAAAATTGACTGGAATATTGTTTCCCTTAAATGTAGATTTTGCATAATGAATAATTATAGTTCAATATACATTAATTTCAGAAAGACAGGGAACAACGTATTTTACAAAGAGAAGCTTGCTAAGCTGCAATATTTTCAAATCAAATGTGATTGGCAATCTATGCATTGCCTTGAACCACAAAAAATTTTCGAATAACAATTCATAAACAGAGCAATAATGTGACAATGTCATATTTATTACTGCATTTAAACCTTGACACTGGTGAATTTGCGCCGGCCCATTAATCTGTTATTTAGAACTCCATAAAGATATCACAGCAAACATATATCGAAGCAAATTCGATATACAAGCGCAGACTTTTATAAAGGTAATTGAGAAATTTGCATACACAGTCCTTTTTTTCTACTGTTACGTTTGGCGTAGCCCTGCTTACGATGCTGTGTTACTGTGCTCCCGGCGTTATCCGGCCTCCCATAACACGCCGTGAACACACAGCATCGTACGCAGGGCTACATTAGGCGATGATTCTTGGCACCCTTTAAAGTTATTAACACTTTGTACAAATTAATGTTTTGGTGCTCCAAGCATATATTCCCTTTGCTGTGATGTGAGTCTTGCATGGTCGCGTTATCAGCTTCAACCAGCAGCAGTCTTATCTGTGTTGGTCAGGAGTGGGATTGGTGATCTGTCGTAATTCTTGTACAAATACCGGAGAATGATGCTCCAAACGATAAACTCAGACGAGAAGTGAATTAGAAAATAAAGGCAACACACTGCAAAGCTCGTAAAAAGTGTTTTTTGGATTATTGCCAGTGATGAAAAGGGTAGCAATTGCAGTGCCAGTGCTAGCAATTGTAGCCAATGGGCTGTGCGTCGACCGGCTTTTTCTGACGTGTTGGCTGTGCAGCGCCGTCCCGTGTCTACAGGCCGGCGCTGCACTAAGCCAACACGTAAGAAAAAGCCGGCGGTCAGCCCGTGGACAGCCTACCATTATTACAGCTATATATGTCAGTGCGAAATACGAGCACTGTGAATCATTGACTCAAGTATAGGTTTGGTGGACAGCAATTTTCGTGTACACTACGCTGTGCCGACATAGGTTAATGACGACAAAGTCGAGAACCCCATCGATTTGATGGTCAATATGGATTTGGCTCTAAATAAGATGCATTTTCGCTCATAAATATCTAAATTATTCAGAATTATGCCCGTCGACACAAGTTAGCATAACTCGCCGAAATGAGGAGTCCCTGGTAGCAGCGATAGAAAACAAACATCAGCCGTGAATGGTAACATGCAAATTATAGGCCCTGGTATCATCATAACTCTGTTGTTTAGTGAGAGAGGAATTCTTGGCTACGGTTCAATGCCCACGTTATCAGTACCGTGGACTGAGTGCTACAGGTCATGTGAGGTCATGAGATTGGGTCTGTTTGCGTTGTTGTCAATATCACAGTGATTAATTACTTCTGCTTTGCATTTGTCTGATACCTAGCTTCAACAAGTGACCTGAGATTTCACGATCGATAATTTATCGAACCAGTGCATTTCGTACGTAGTGCTTCTCATGATTGGCTGGGTAGACAGAGATCCCATGGCTCTCTTAACTGGAAGACTTAATAGCAATGACGTCATTGGTGCCCAAGCCTGTTTGTAAAACACAGCTTTCTTGCTCTACTTCGGAACAATATCGAGATGCCTACTGTTGGACAAAACCTGTATGCCTGTATAGTGATATGGTATTGGCAAAAACGGAATTTCAGCCCAGATTTGAATACACTTTTCAACTGCAACACGGTATATTGTTGAAAGTGCGTTGTACTTCAAAGGCAACGAATTTTTATTTTGCAGCGGTTTATTTTATTTTTGACAAAGTTAAGGGAGAAGGGGAAGAAAGATTATTTATTTACAAAATGAATTGAAACATAATAATGTTTTCTGCATTTAAATGTCTGTTTAAGGTAATATGCACCTCGAAAGTGAAAGACTTAAACTTTTGCTCTAACTTTCCTCAAGGAATCTTTCAATCATTCTCTTTCGAAATCAAGAATAAAAATAGGGGGTCACCGTGCAAATTTTGGTACAAGAGAAACAAATAACCCAAGATTTACCGATATTAGAAATTCAAAATGGCCGCCATCCCTGTGTTAACTCTATGGCGAAAAATAAAATTTTCGAATTTCAAAAAACCTAGCCGGTGAAAAGTTTTCTTTCACGAAGAGCTTTAAAATGAACCCCCACATGTGGTATATCAGAAGAGAACTGTAAAAGTTTGAGAGTCCGAATGTCTGTCCCCGAGGTGCGTTCTACCTTAAGGTAGTACATCAGGGGTATCTAGGGGATTGATTTCTCTTAAAGTGTCTATCAGGAGCAAACAGCAAACCTAATCCTGCAGAAGCTCTTTGTAAGAAATGTTTTTCGGCGGATGCACATTTTCCATCAACTAGCTGTAAATTGGCCAGGCAGGCAATTTTCTGTCATCATTAGCTGTCGAAAAAATAATTTTCTTGGTCAACAGGCACCATGAATGAGGTCCAGGGCGTAATGGGCGAACTTTGGAAGGTTTCAGCTGTTTTCAAGAGTTTTACTAATTGGCGGCAAACAATTTTCAGAAAAGAGATCGCAGTTTCAATTTTTGTTGTTACGACATTTCTTTCCGAAATGGATCGCGGAGGGGAGTTAAAAATAACGATGATCTTAGTCGTCCAAAATTTTAAAAAGTACATAAGAGAAGGGTGAAGAGGCATGTAGATCACAACAATGTACATGATTTCACAACAATTCCACTTCATCGAGACCTGAAAAAAATAGTGGCGATTTAACTTCTACATCGCATTCACCAAAGTTGTTTCTTTTTTATTTACATGTTTATGTGACAATATCTTTTTTCAGATCAAAGAAGTAACATACAAATTTTAACGTACCATGTATCAAATAAAATATGCGACTAAGGTAGTATGCATCTCAAAAGTGAAAGACTTAAACTGTTGCTAAAATTACCCTCAAGGAATCTTTCAAGCCTACTCTTTAAAAACCAAGAATAAAAATATGGTGGAAAGCGTGTAAAGTTTGGTACTCGGCAAGCTAATTAAATGTACTGATAAAATTTAAATAAAAAATTGTCGCCATCCCTATGTTTACTGTATGGAGAAAAATACATTTTGCATTTTCAATAGACTAAGGGCTTCAAAATGAGTCCTCACAAAATGATAGATCAGAAAAGTATTGGATTAGTTTGAGAGTCTGAATATCTGTCCGTGAGGCGCATCCGTAACACATAACGTATTAAAAACCTTGACGTTCTACGCTCCAGCTCTCTATAAAAAGTTCATTTTTGACACTATTGTGGATGGAAAAGAATACTTGTAGGTATTATACTTATACACCGCCCATTTTACAATTACAATTATTATATTTACTGATTTACATACTTTTTTATTTTCAACTCCTCCTACAATAATTATTGTAATATTAAGTGTTAGTTTGAAATTCAATATTTTTCAAACACATTTTTAAAACATCTTTCCAGATACTCTTAGCAGGTATTCAATCCCAATAAAGATATTTATAGAATTTTGCGTTCCGTATCACGTATGGTTTCAAGGCGCCCAATCACCTGCGGCTGTATCTGCGCGTTTACTGTTGAACAGTTTCTAGGGACCCATTGGACGTGTGCCAGAACATGTCTCGCGCGTGCTATTTACGTAGGTGTGTAGTGCACAAACACACTATCCAGAACTTGCAGAAGAGTGTCCGAGATAGCATTCCACACTTGCGCTATAAATCGGAAGAAACATGGTTGATATTGCATAAAAACGGTCATAACTCCCGATTACGAATGTAATATTGTAATTATAAGGGTATAGCAAAAATACCGCAAAGGATACACGAGGACATTGGCGTGTATCCTTTGTGGTATTTTCGTAATAACCTCATAATCCATCGTACACCATACAAAGCCCATTCACAGGATGAAATACCCTTATGCATTACCCATTTCCACGTGAGGTAATCAGAAGTAAACCGTCTCGTTGATGGGCACACGATCATGTTAGAGTCTGGGAGTCAACGTCAGATATTACTATGAGTCAACATCAGCTAGTAAATCTAGTTATATGGACCTACCAAGGTTTCCCAAATAGGAGGTAGATAGACTCTGCCACCAAATCTTTGGTTCACCTATTTTTTCCAGTTTTTTGGAAGTTCTATTCAGGCAGCAGTGGCAACGAAAACTGATGAGAAACTGCTAAAACCACTTTAAATCACATTCCTACGGAAAACAAGATTGAAGTGTTGTTCCAGCTTGGTTTGAAAGTCCTGTAAAGTTATTATTGTATGACAAATTTCTGCCATTGCCTTTTCGATAACACAATATCAGGGCGCCCTCCATGGCAAAACTATTGATTGCTTTTGAGTACGAAAAATTTAAATTTTTCATGACATGGATTGATTCGTTGTTAGAACTTTGGTGGTTCTTCACCTCATCACCTACTGACGTGGCAGTCTGACCTGAAAGGTGCAAATTCTGAGTTCGAAAGTTATTGAGTTGTGCAAAATTTACACAACCAATCTCCTTCCAAACAATCGGCTGTAACAGAATATTTCATGTTTTCTCAATGGTGATCAAATTGCATAGACATTGAAAGGAAGATTACAGAGGCAAAGAAGCATTCTTGCTCATAAAATGCGGAGAGAGACAGAGAGACAGACAGAGACAGACAAACAGAGACAGAGAGTGTACGTATATTCACTTAAGTGACAGTAGATACTTACGGACGAAACAGATGCGCAGAAAAGTCATACACTGTATATGTTAGACTTGATGTAACTACATCATTCAGACTTGATAAAATGATGTTCGCAAAGTAAAATGTGTAAGTATGTTTGAGTCTAATATTTGTGGACATCTTCATTTACAAAGTAAGACATTAGCTGCTCAGTCATGAGTTAGAAAAATAAAATGTTGTCGATGAAAGGTACAGTATCAATAGCATTGTACAGCGTACCTCATATCGGGTGTCTAATCAGTAATCTCCATCAGCAAATATCAGGTTTTCTTTAGGTTTCTTTTTCCATAGATTGTCATTTCATGAAGAGATTACATTTTAGAATTATTGATATTGTAAATATTGCAATTTAACAACTTTTGTCACTGTAAGTGATATGGGGGGATATAGCACAAAATAAAAATTGCTGTTCAACACCACGTTATCGCTTGTGTGCTAAAATCTTTACTGAGGTTTCTGCTTGTAAATTCATGGAAACAAGTTATTCATTCATTTCATTTATCTGAATTGCTTACTCTTCAGAGACTTGTCAGGAAATTATCTTACCACAAAAGGACAGGCATGTTAGTTATGCAAAAAACTAAAGAGAAAAAAAGATCCTACTTTGACTAGCATTTACCACGTCGGGTACCATTTTTACAAAATGAGGCCAAACAGTTTACGACGATCTCAGCGAAACATTGGTAACTGGATACATTAACAAAAAGTAAGCATACACATTTTTATCACGTTCAGAGTATTAACGATCCGAATTATGAATATAAAGAAGTGAGCAAACTTATTCTTTGATAAAAATCGACAGAAGTGAATATTATGTCGAGTGGTTGCTATAGGCTAACTGTCAAATTGATTGGTGATAAACCAAACGCCTAGCAACAGCCTGGATCAAAGACACAATAGAAATCATAGCCACATTTGATGACAAACTAGTACCAAACCAATTTATTACATGCCTCAATGTGAGTGCAAATCAGTGCTTGATTTGAATAGGAACATCCGGGGAGTTAGCAGGCAGGTAAACGATGTACTGATCGGTTTCCATGGTTACCCTGTCCAGTGAAGCGACGCGACATTTAAGTGAAAATCGTGCTAGTGAAGTGCCGTTTTCGACGTTAAAGTAGACGCTTAACGCTAGATGTAAAATATCCATGCGCGCACTGCTATTTTGATTTTCGTTGCAATCTGTTCGATGCTGGTCGATAATGGTAAAATTGTTTGAAAATGCCATGCATATAACTAAATATCATATGGCATTAACCGTGAAGAGGCATGTAATAAAAATATAATTGCCTGAATACATAGGTTATTTGCCCTCGCAGCAGAAGACAATTTGTGCTCCTGGCGCTGGGCAAATTGGAACCTGCTCTAGGGCACATAAACCCATGTATTCAGGCAATAATAACAAATTTCTAGATTAAATATATTCAGTAACTTTCCAAATTGCCTGTTTCCGTTACAGCTACGTCGTTGAACTGGAAAAGTCCATCGCAAATTGCGACTTTATAACAAATTTATCAAAGGTCTCTGGAGGATCAAATGCAAGCGTTGAGCAAAGTGGCCGCTTGACCTATCATCCTGATCGTGTCAACCATTATTATCAAAAACTTGTGGTGCTATCGACGACATGCATTACCTTTCATTAGTATCACAGTTCCCCACGAGGTGTCGCATGCCTTCATTTCAATAATCTGGTCCAATGATCGCGGATGGTATTGTAGAGATCATTAGAACGGCTTAGTTATGATCAATTTTACATCACCAAAATGATTGGCTGTGAATTTCCACAAGGTTCCATGAACGGAGTTAAATGTTTACTAGGCCGACATGCCCAATAGACCACTTACACGTACTATTGAAATATTATCAAAATATATGTCATCTATCAGCCGCCCCCTTGTACAGTGAAGATGATAGTGTTATTAAAGCTATAAAAATGCGTGAGAAGAGAATTAAGTTAAACGCAATTAAACGGTTTGCTCGGCTGACCACCTCCAGTTCATTTAGCCAAGGACAACTGTTAAAACTATTGGAACTAATTCGGGATAATTGGATCTTCATTGTTTTTAAATTTCAGGTGTTACTTGCCCTATAGCTGAATGTTGCAATATTACAAATTCCTCATAAAAACAAGTGTTTAACTCAAAATGAAAGGCAGATAAGGTTACATTAACACTAAATCGACATTTCTTCATCATCAAATAATCCAAAATTACGTTCCAATCGTGTTTTTTGTTTTCCTTGCTTTGTAATGAGAACTTTTCGTAGAATTCGATTAACGAGTCTCTTCACTGATATGGTATTACTGTCAAGAAACTGACTCGCAAAGATGAGCAGAACAGCTTGTTTAATTGCACAGCGCCGATTAACTTGCTGGAAGTTCCCAAATGAGAACAGAACATATTTAACTTCTGGGAGTTTAGTGGGGTGACATGTGCACACAAACGACCTAGGGTGAGCATTAAATTCACACAAACTCGTCAGTCAAGCGTTATCAACGACTCGACCGGCCATGTCCAGCCGACATATTTTTTGTGCGTCAATAATGAATGATGTTAAATATCCGTCCGTCCGACCAAACTATTACACAGAGAAAAGGAACAAACAAAGTTGTGCAACTGCCGCAACACAGACTACTGTCCACTTTCAGGAAACTGCATCACCTCCTCAGAAATGTACAAAGCCACTGTCACCACAAACGACGATCAGAAATTTTATCTTACAAAATATATAAAGGAACGGATAGATACAGATAATCAGCACACAGAGAAATAGCTTTATAGACTAAGCAGTTGTGACAAGCTGCATTTTTGTTCTTCAGAGCAGTTTGGCGGAGTCTCTTCGGACCTTTTTCAATGAAATATTTAATACCAATACATCCCGCATCCTCTATTCACATGGTTCTAGCAACACCATGTAGCATGACACAAATGATGAAATATCCGTGCCACTCGTTGGCTATGAAAATATCATCATGGGATTGTTATGGGACTTACAATTTCTGCTTTTCGTGATGAATTGAGCAGTACACATATGCGAGTTTTCCAACCATGCATGAAATATCGATTCAGAAACACATCGACTATTCTGACTGATAATCAAATGTATTCAAACACTATGATTATAGGACACAAAATTGTGACTGTAATATCATAGGTGTTTATTTACTGGGTAAAATGTTCACAGTGCATAATCTCAAAATGTTCATAATCATTAAAGTTTTATAGAATCAATCAGAATATATGAAATGAAATTAAAACCGTGTCTTTCTAACATTTGCTGTCTTTGAATCTATAATGATGTAAGCTTCATCACTGCTTGTTAATAAGTAATTGCCAATAGATGGTCTTCTTCTGAAAGACAAGAAAGTTTTCTCTGAAATAATCTGTCTCATCACATTTCAAAAGTTTCTTCTGAAAACATTTAGTTTTCTTCTGCGATAATCTACCTTTGGGTAAATGCAATATTTTGATTGTGAAATTTTGATCAATGACAAATATTAAGGTAAAGGGCGACGAATTCGGACGCGCACACGCTTTAGAACGTTTCTGCGCAGATTTAACTCCAGCCTGCCGCAAACGGGTTATTTTGTAACGCATGTATTTAACATCACCTGTCATTGTTGAAATTGCGCTTTTACCTAAGTTTTTGACCCAGTGTCTTAGAAATACATGTGACCTATAACCTTGTCATATTTTGACCCCCTAGGAAGCTGGTTTTTATTCAATATGAGCGAAAAATTAACATTTCTCTCCCATTTATATGGCGCAAATTACCCATTCACCTGGAGATATTGTAAAAAGTAGCGTGGTGACACCCTTTCATTATAAGTGTAAACTAAATGGTATTATGTCAGGATTTTATTCGCCAAGTTTGGTCAAAATGACACCATTCAAAGCGACAGGGAGAAAGTTCGGAAATTATGTAGTGATATAATTTTGATATCGTCATTTTGTAATCGATACTTATGTTAACATTTCTTTACAAACATCATCACAACTATACATTCGATAGATATGGATCTTAAGTCTTGGTATTTATTAAAATTATCTCATTTGCTAAGCGTTTTTATAATTGCTTCCTTTAGTTTAAGTGAATTATATCAGTTTTATTTATTTCTAAGGACGCCATTTTAACGTCCGTTTCCATGGAAACAAGCGTGGTGACCCTCATTTTTTATTTCATTTTTGAACTTGCACAATTTCCAAGAATATTTATGCAAAGTTTCAAGAAAATGACACCACAACTTAATTTTGACGTAATTCGTAGTACTTCACCTTAAGTAATAACACTTATTACTTCAAGAACAAAGAAATACAGTCATAATATAAGCATCGTACTCTGTAATTTCCCATAATGACATCTGTATACTTTGACACTTTGAGATATGTAAACATGATTGTGAAAATCAATATTCTTGAAATATGTTCAATCTCGTAAAATTACTAATATCAGTAAAGAACAATTCTTGCTGGTAAAAGCAAGACTAACTTTGAGGTTTGGAAACTTTCTTATAATATTGACCTTAAGTATTGACACTTAGGCGACTGCAAAAATCGTCAATTATGTGATAAATGAATTTAAAATAATTGTCACATTCTTATCAACCTTGAAGCACAAATATAACTCAAAGTGGAACATACATCGCATCTGTAACTGTTAATCGTGTTCAGACACATTTAAGTTCTTATATAAATTCAGTGAATATAGAAATGATATAATACTCACAAGACATACTCATCAAACATGAAGTTGAACTAAATTTCAGTAAGTACAATGGAACTCAGAAGGTCGATCAAATTCAGTGCATTTAATCTGATACGACTAACAAATTGAATTATTCTTCTAGCTTTGATACATAGCCTAATATTAGAATGGTTTGCAAATGAGTAAATTCCCAAGCAACTATGAACATTAAACAAAAGCTTTTCTATAAATATTAATCCTTTTATGAGTGTATTGATTTTTTGCTCAAGGATCTAGATTAGTTTCAATAAAGCGACAATTTCAATCCGGTGACTCATCCTTACTCTAACACCCTTGAGATTTTGTCACAAAACACTTGAACACAATCTGGAGCTTCTGAGTTCAGTATATTGTCAATTACAGTAGCAAAAACCGGGAATGCTGCAGCGTTTGTACGGCGAAGACGGACGGTTACGCGATCATTATTTAAAGCATAATGACAAATAACAATTACCGTATAAGCTAATTTCTATCCAGTCGGAAAAATATTTACTTCAATGTGCTTTTCGAATTTTGCAGGGAATTCGTTGTTTCGAAGGGCCTTATACTTGTCCTGCAACCTCAAGGAGAGTCTCCATTTTACACGGCGGTAAACGTGGTTAGGTGATTGCACAAACACAACGTGGAATTGACGTTGGACCTCGGAGATACCTGAAAGACGAATTAAACACATCCGTCTGATTTCATAAAAGTAATACAGTAGAGAATTTCACACTAATAATTATTTTTGAAACACTACTGATGATGATTTTCAACATAATTTGCAAGAATACAATTTGTCAGGATGGTAAAATGACACATGCAGACAATATGTACGTGTCGTTCGTGGTCAATTAGAAAAGAAAAAACCTTTTCAACATGTTGTCTGTGCGTTGTAAATAGCGATTTTAATGTCGCCTTTGAAATACACTGAGAGTTGCTTGTTGCCCTGCCTTGTCCATCATGTATAGCTTTTGTGAGACCGTTTTAAAAGATATGTTGGACAAGCAAGAAAAATGAGTAAGTTTCACCGGAAGTATGAAATTCTTACCTTGCAACCACCATTTTGCCAGTTGTACGTGTTGTCATCAGAATAACTGCATCTGTGCTGGGTGGTTGATACTCTGAACGCAACTCCATGACCTTAAGATGAATATGAAATATAGATATGATATCTTGCGAAAATTCGTGATGTTTGCGATAGAGATCCATTTATTGAATATAATCCATGGAGAAACACGATAAAGAGATTTAGATCATTTTACGATAGAACGTAAATGATGTGAAGTGCACTAGCCGTTTTTAATGTTCTGCAATAGGTAATGACGTTTAAATACATGTATCTTCTCACTACAGAAAAAAGGAATCTTGAAAATGTTAAAGAACATTAAATAATTAATATTTATTAAAATTGTGAAGATTTTCCAAGGGAAATGTGAAAATTAGTTTCATAGCGTTTCTCTTCATCGTTTAAGAAAAAAATCAAGGCACATACGATCATTTAAGCTAAATTTAAACGCCCGAAGATCCATGTATACATATAGGAAAAACACATTACTATGACAATCTATTACTTTAGATAAATAGAGCTAAGTACCAGAATAATTCGAGTTGAAGCTAAATGTCGATAGGTTTATTTCTCACTTGTTTTGAAAAAACCATTGCATCTACAATTTGCAGCGAGAGATCTGAGGAGGGCCCAACTAATGCAATCAAACGTACTGTAGATTAGATCAAAAGTCACATAGAAACTTCCGGCCTTGATGACCTCTTCTTCCCGCAGAAATACACTAGCATATATTCCGTTAAAGGTGACGTCACTCGATGATTGGAAACCATTACGAGCACTGACGTTTCCTTGTAATTCTGTTAACACATATGCTGTGGTGTTCTCATAGACAGGTGAAGACGCGGCCAGCATTATTTGAATGGCGTGACAGGGCTTGAAAGCCTGAAATATTGACCATAGAATGCACTTTAAACTGTTGCTGTTCTTCAGACAGTCTTTGGAAAACAATTGGTGATTCATACAATGGGAGGTACAAGTTATTGTAATTAAGTCAAATTATTGTAATGTCTGTGGAGATAATAGGGACAAACATAACAAAGGTGTCAGCGAAAAATAAGGAGTCATCTTAAATCTTGTCCCTTTATCTAGTCTGGAAGATTGGAAGGGCTACCATGTATACGGTAGAAACTAGTATACAACGACTTACCATAATCTCAAATACGTAATGCGTAACAGCGTCAGTGTCAACGTATTGTCCTACAACAAATGTTTCATTTGTTGGTGTTTGACGACTGCCGAGCCACACCTCAATGTCCTGTGTTGCATTTTGTACTGAAATCGGTTACAGTTAAAATATAAAAGGGATGAATGATGTATAAAGTTTAGCTGGTAAACGATTACATCGACGACATACGCTGTTGGCACATAGCTAGAACCTATACAAAATACATGGCATTTCGAGAAAAAAGTCAAGTTTCAAAGAATACGTTGAGCTCCAACGATTCTATAGTATGTTAATGTTACTAGCATCGATTAGCACATTTCCATACGACTGGTCGGTGATAGCAATTTCCTCTTCATGGGGAAATATAGAAATACGTATTACATAGTTTCCTCTGATTAAGGGACGATTTAATTGACCACTTTCGTGGTGTAACAAGTTGCAAACTTTTGTGACTTGTTCATGATCTGTCACACTGCCACGTTTGTTGTTAAGGATCAATCACTGTGTACTATTCATATATCTCTAGTGAACATTGGGTTGACTGCCACTTTGGATGAATTGTATTGACATGCGTTTCCATCGTAACATATTGATTTGTCAGCAAAATTTCAAGAAATGTCACGAATCTAAAGTCATGCATCGATCATAATGATGCTATTATTTTCATACCATAAAAATTACGGAGGTAATTTATCGAATAAAAAGAAAGTAGTGACTGCAAACATACTTAGATTTAGATTCTAAGTATGGATTGAAACCACCCGCTTTTGCTCTTGGAAATCCTTATCAACGAAATGTAGTACAAAAGGAACTATTATCTACAGCAACACTTGCTTAAATACAACTTACATTATTTAAAAACTATCTACTGTTGATTGACCAATCAGAGTGCTCAATTCAGGGTGTTTTATCTACTCGTAAAGCCTTGGTCACCAAATTCCAGAAACGAAGGACAGCGCCATAGTAAAGTACTGTCCAATCAAAAGTGAACATGTCATATTCTGTAGACAT
>LD526268.1:0-25309 GCA_001465055.1 Ptychodera flava
CAACTGAATTACCCACGTCAAGCAAGATTACACAGGCTAAGGTGACATCTGAAATACCTACTTTTGTAACAAGTCATGATACAAGTCAGACGAGTATTTCAACCTCCATTCACAAGACATACCCTGAAACAACTACTCGTGATAAACACTTAACAACCACAGCTTCTACAACTACCATACCAAAATCAAGTAAGATTACACAGGCTGAAACTACAACGTCTGAAACAACTACCAAAGTAGTACCTCATGACACTAGTAAGGCTGGCATTTCTACCTCTAGTCAGAAGACATTGCCAGAAACAACTGTTGACAAAAGCATAACTGCCACAACTGCAACAAGTACCATTCTACAATCGAGCAAAATTACACAGCCTAAAGTGACAACGTCTGCAACACCTACTTTTGTTACAAGTCACGATTCGAGTCAGGCTAGCACTTCAACCTCCATTCAGGATACATCACCTGAAACAACTGCTGATAAAGACATAACATCGACATCTGCTACAACTACAGTACCGAAGTCGAGCAAAATTACACAGCCTAAAGTGACAACGTCTGCAACACCTACTTCTGTTACGAGTCATGGTAGGAGCATGGCTAGCACTCCAATCTCCAGTCAGAAGACATTGTCCAGAACAACTGATCAAAGAGACATATCTACCACAGTTGCCACAACAACCATACCAAAATCGAGCAAGATTACCAAAAGTAAAGTTACAACACCAGCAACGTCTGAAGCTAGAAGATCTATAGCTACAACTAACACTGTTTCAGGTACAGTACTGTAAAGAAACGAATTGTGCCTGCTCCCAGTGAGATCCAAGCAAAAATGCTGTTTAATTTTTATCTGTTACAGCACTTCTGTCAGATGGAAATACATTGGCACAACTTGTCTCTTGACCGTAAAAAATTGTCGGTATCTTATGCAGAGTCATTTGAAATTACTCCATCTGCGCCTTTGACAACAGGGATTCAATTTAGAAGATGAATTGCTAACCCTAAAGACATTGAAATTTATTGGAAAGAAATTTCTAAATAATTTGATGCAAATCTTACGTTATCTGGGATTTACATTTCCGAGTAGCTTCTAAGATTATTGTTTTCTTCAAAGTGAAAAACAAATTGCTAACAAATGCTATTTGCAGTATCATCGCTTGTCACTACTATTGTTGTAGGTGTATATGTAACTTTTTGGCGGACTGCATCTATAAGCTCTATTGTATGATTTCAATCAACATTATTAATGATTGTATTATGGTATCGTCCATGAACTGTAATTGTATTCACGTTCAGAGTCATATTATCAATAACTCACAGAGAATGAAAAGACTGGTGCAACTATATCCACCTACTTTCCATTATCTTAATAATGCTTTGTATTCTGCTTTTAATGCTTTGATGGAAGCAGAGATTTTGATATGTTTATTTTACCCTGCCAGAAGTCTCACCCAAATGATGACAAAAACTGAACAAGTATATTCATAACCTTTTGCAAAGTGTCAGTTACTTTGAAAAGAGAAATTATGAGAAAGTCTGCGATACTTTAGGCCCTGGTAAATCAGGCCTGTCACGGGTGACCTATCGGTGCAGTCAATTACATACTGTATGAAATCCCTGTACAACCCATGAAAATGATTACAGAGTACCCTTCTGTTATTGTCATTTCCAAATGTGTCTTGGCCTGGTAAATTATTTAACCTTTGATGATAGTGATTATTGGCCAATTTTGATATCATCTTACCTACGTGACAATAAGTTTGCAAATGTTTGGCTTTATTATACACATTTTTATGCAGCGTCATCAACAGTCAGCAGCCAAGATCCATGCAACCCTTCACCATGCTTGAATGGCGGTACCTGCATACCTCAGGGTGACAGCAGGTCTGAAGAAGGAGAAAACTACAAATGTAACTGTCCAACTGGGTATAGAGGAAAACAGTGCCAGCTATGTACGTTTCCAAATAATGAATATGCTGATTTCAAACATCACAATCTCATGAGTACTTATTTTAGGCCAAGCGTAGACATACGTATGTGTTAATGCCATTTGCACCCATACTACACTATGGTTAACTAGCATGTATAAGTTTTTGCACAGCCTGAATATCAGAAGTTAATCCTGTTCAAGTTAATTCACTTACCCAGGTTTTCATCGAACTGTTTGTTACATGTTATGAAAGATTGTCATTACTTTTTGTTTCCTATAAAGTGCTCAATGAATGTAGTTGTACAGGAAATACAGAGATTTCATTGAGCACTGCCAGCAGGCAAAATTTCTGTCATCTTTACACTGCCATGAGTCCTTTGAAACACAGCCACACACTTCAAACGAAGCTCAGTGCATGTGAAGTTTGGAAGTGTGCACGGGTAATCAATGCAAAAAATGTATTATATACACTTTTTAAACGCAATTTCCTGTTGGAAGAGGTTCGTTGGAAGTTTTAACTGGCGAATTTTTCATAAAAACAGTTTTAGAACAAATATGGCTAGTGATCAGTATCATCTGTATTGATAGTATCCATGATGTAACCATTGCATATAATTATTGTGAGAATTTGTGCACAATAATTGAAATAAAGGTAGAGCAAGTGTATCAAACAGATGTATGTTCCTGTATATTATGAACAAACATATATCTCACTTCAAGCGTGAGTTGTGACACAACAGTTTTCCAATTTAAGGAAAGTGCTCATCTGTTGCTGTAAGAATTCTGTAATAGCAGTCACGCATTTAAATTCAATGCAAGATCAACATCATCAGTAATGTTAGTAATTAGCTGAACGATGACTTGAGCAGCCTGATAGTTCTGTTCAAATTGCATCAACGAAACATAAGATTATTACACAAAGGGATAAAGCTGTAATCGATAGTAATCTTCCAAGAGAAGCGTGAACACTTCTGTTTGAACCTGGACACTCACGATAGTGTAACTTTTGTAAAAGTTGTACACGAATTATAGGTTAAGAGTTTTCCAAAGTTAATTTATTGTTGCATATAAAAGCTAACGGACCCTCACATTTACCTGCCTCTAGATTTCCCATGTGACCTTGAGCCGTGTGTTAATGGTGAGTGCTTTCCACGTGATCCAGGTGATTTTTACTGTAAGTGTTATCGATACTATGAAGGTGACCTTTGTCAATACGGTAAGTTTTCCAAACATTTCCTTTCTACAACTTTAAATTGATTAATATACAATGTAATATGATAGATTAAGGTCGTTTGCACCTTGAAAATGAAAGACTTTAACTTTTGCTTAAACTAAGACTTTAACTTTTGCTTAAACTTTTCTCAAGCAAACTTTCAATTATTGTCTTTCAAGACCATGAATAAAAATCAGGGGTCACAGTGCAACATTTGGTACTTCAGAAACAAATTACCAAACATTTACCGATATTTGAAATGCAAAATAGCCGCTATCCACATGTTCTTCCACGAACTGCAAAGTTAGCTCTAACAAGTAGAAAGCCGAAAGCATATTGTGAAAGTTTGAGAGTTCAAATATCTGTCCAAAAGGTGCATTCTATCACAAATATGGCGGTAATGGTGATTTTACTTCATTGTTTGATTATCAGCTGCTTATGTCTTATCTATTGAAGATCAGAGGATTTATCTTGTCTATATTAAAAGACAGTTGAAGAAAGTTTGAGTAGTTGGAATGTCAGCTACTCAGTTTGTACACAGGCATTCATGAAGATTATTTAGATTGGAGATATTCTTAAAAACCTCTATCTCTTAATTGAGTACATGTTAAGAAACCCAGTACAAGTCTTCTAATAATCTGAGAAAAAAGAAAATAATCTATAAAGTCATATATTGCATTGCAGAGATCCCTTATTCTGCTGCAGTGGAAATTCGAATAAGTAATCGCCAGTGGTCGACTGATTTAGAAGACCCATCATCACAGGCATACATAGAATTGAGCATTGAAATTATATTTGCAGTAAGTATTGAGTGATATAATTCTTTATTGGCATGAAGACACCTTGAGCACTAAGAAAGATGTACATTTTCAAAAGAAGATAGTAATCAACACTTATTGTAACAGAGTGTGTAAATTCACTTTGACAATCTTCTACACCACTTGTGTCCTAGATCTGCTGTCCAGCATATGGAAGAGTGCACATTCATTTCTTTTCAAAAGTTTGAGTTGATGTTAATATCCATAATTTAATATTGTTGGCTTGAATACTGTAACAAACTCTGCAAAGGTTCATATGCTTAGAATCTGAGGGAAACGAAAAAAATAATCCAAGTCTCTTGAATCAATCATTATATTTTTAGGTGACCCAGCTGCTCTCCAGTATCTACTCATCAATACCAAGCTATGACCGCATCGTGATCCGTGGATTTAAGTAAGTACACGCAAGAACAATGTGATATTTTTTCATACACACGAGTATTCAAATGTTCTATTTTAGATGAATATATGTTCAGATGTTCACATATGTCAGATGATAACAACACGTTTGATCCAAAAGTGGTGACATATCTTTTATAGGAACTTGAACAAATGTACTCAATTTTAATTGAGCATATGCCTCTGAATAGCTGTCACCAATCAAAAATCTTCATGTATGAGATGTGCCACAATTTTATTTTATATAAGCGATGTGCCCAGGCACAGTACATATTGTCAACGTCCAGCCAAGCATGATTTAGTTAAATAAGTAGAGCAAACATAGACTAAAGTTACTCACTTCTTCGATTAGAAAATGCAATAAAACCCTAAAATATTAAAACAAAAGATAGATAGATAGATAGATAGATAGATGGATGGATGGATGGATGGATGGATGGATAGATGGATGGATGGATGGATGGATTGATGGATAGATAGATAGATAGATGGATAGATAGATAGATAGATAGATAGATAGATAGATAGATCTCTCTTTGATTCCTGTAAACTGTAATAAATTGTTTTTAAACCTTAATTTCCAGGCCAGGGAGTGTCATCTCCATTTTCGATCTGGTGTTCAATGATACGGTCACGCAGGCCGAGCAGAAGCATGCTATCGACGAGATCTACAGCTCAGTTGTAGAAGATCAACATCTCGGCAATTTCACTGTCAGAGAAATTCTTGCAGCAACGAGTGAGCAGAGAAGTGAGTCCTGTACATTGCTAAATGCTTTCCTCTAGCTGATAAAATTGTGCCTATTGAATGTATTTGTTTAACTTTTCCTCTCATTGAAGACGTTCATGAACCCTTGTAGATTTTAAAGTAGGATTAGTGCAGACTTAAATCTTTAAGTGACACTAATATAAACTATTGCGTTGAACCGTTTGCAATGCGGGAACTAGACGTCCTGAGGAGTTGCCAACACTGCCAGATGTAACTATCGTCATATCGGTAATTTCAGTCGATCGCAAAGAAATCAACTCTGCAAAGGTTGAAAACTGTGTTCAATGGGGTAAGACTTAGTCAAAACAATACCACCAAAGCAGGATGTGTGTGGATGCGTGGTGCTGTTATGACTACTCATTGCCTCCTCCCAGACAATATTTCAACTTTCTCATCGTTGATTTCTTTGTTATTGATTGATTATACTACCTAAACAGTAATTATGCCTGGCAGTGTTGGCTACTCCTCAATTTAGACAGTGTGTCGAGTTTGCGTATTGTCAATGGTTCAACGCAAACCACTGTAAATATAGTGTATTTATATTTAATTTAGACGAACATATTTTACAATCTGGAGTATCTAAATTTTGTTCTTTTCCTTACAGACTCTGAGATGGTTTATAGGGATCCTTGTCACTTTACTCTATGTCCAAGTCGGATGAACTGCAAATCTTATATCAATGAGTACTGCATTGCCATTTGCTCGGACAATAGAGAGTACTGTTCGCCCAACGCCCAGTGTGTGAATATGACAGACCCTCAGACAGATCCGTTCATCAAGTGCCAGTAAGTACATCAATTGGAAGGGAAATGTTTATAGGGCTCAATGACTTCAGAGTTCAACATTAATGAGCAAAAAATACAACATTTTTTTTTAATTTCTGGCAATGACAGCAAAAGTCGCATCCACGTCGCCATATTTATGATAGCAACCTACAGATGTACCATCAACACGATTGGAACTACTTTGGGATAAATAGACGGTGAAGTAATGCCGATTTAATCCACAAATATAATCTCATCTGCTTTTCTTTTTACAGTTAACACTTCTTTTTATGAGTTATTTGCAATATTGCAACATTCAGCTATACGGCACCAAACACTTTTGGGAAATTAAAAAAATTGAAAATCCATATATCCTAAATTAGTTCCAATCGTGTTCATCATGATCAGCTTTATTAAAATACGTCACTAGTGATGAACAGGTAAATGCGACAACATCAAATTTTTCAACGACAGATCAATTGCAAAGAATCAAATCGCATGAAGAGAGCATATGTATGTCTCCATTAGTCTTGCCCCTAGCTTCTGAAACATACCTGTATGGTAAAGTACATCCGTTAAATATATCATTGGCGCAACACAAATCAAGTACTCGTGCCTCGCAATTTCATCATAACTTTGTACAGGAAATGCAGGCACTTGACCAGAAAACAAGTATTGCATGTAGGCACATGTATGAAAGTGTACCGTTTAAACTTCAATCTGTACACATTGTACTACAATGACGGTGTTGTAGTTAGAATAAAGTGTTCAGCAGTATAAAAATGCTGGTTTTGAAATTTGTCAAATCTATCGGCAGTCAAAGGAAGTTACGAATTTTATACTTTAAGGAGTAATATTCCACAGTGTTGACAGAAGAAAGTGTTACAAGATCGCAGATATCATTTTAATAAATAGCATGAAATATAATTAGGTTTTACAAAACGTATTGTCTCAATAATTGATATCAAGATAAGTTGTTTATTGTTTGTGTTTATATTTTAAACATTTTAAACATATTAAATATCACTAATTTCGCCTGCACTTTAGATGCCCAGATGGCCTTACCGGGCCCAACTGTACCCTAGAAGCCACCCCTGAGCCGAAGGCAACACCTGGTAAGTAACTTAAGTTTCACACTCATCGGCCTCATCGACTTAAGATAAGTGAATTTTCACTTTATTTCACGAAAGCAGCTATAAAGCTGCTCTGATATAACTAAAAATATGACTAAATGCTGACTTGAAAAAGGGTCATCCAAGCATTTTTGCCCCTGTAGTTTCAAACAATATATCGTTATTGTTGTTTTGTTTGGAATCTGTTCTCGAATGGTGCTTATACCCGACAAAGTCGGTTCTTTAAATCGTTTTTAGAAACAACGCCAATGTCTTTCAACAAAGTATAGGCGCCTGAACACAAAAATGGGGTTACTGAGTGCTCCAAAATGGGTAATACGCCATTAAAATTAAAAAGTATACCTGCGACAAAAAACTCTGTGTTGCTCAAACAACTTTAAATAATTCTAACAATCTGAAAATAATGTATTGCTGTTATTAATATAAATCTCCAGTTGTTAATGCAATTGAAAACAAGGAGTGAGATAATTCAACATGTAATTAAGTTCTTTTCAACATAACAGTGTCCACTTGGTGATAAACTTCTTTTTAATAACAAAATTATATTTTCCAACCACAGCTCAAGATTTGACATGGCTGTGGGTTGTCATTGCAATCACTGGTCTGATTCTGACAACACTGTGCTGCTGTTGCTGCTGTATAGCCTGCATTGCCAGAAGGCGACGCCAGAAGGAGTAAGTTATCTTGTTTCACATTGACTCTGAGATCTAACGACGTACTAAACCTGTTTACCCCAGTTCCATGTAAACATTTCCACAATCACCAACGATAAAAATGGAATTTGGCCAAACCATTGTGATGAAAGGGTTAAAGGATATTAAAATGTCTCTTTCAAATTCACAGAACATCATTTCCTTCGATATACACCTCTTTGCGCAGTGTCTTTCTATGAAAGAGCAATATACTCTTTTTTCATACTTTCCTCATTGTACACAAATTACAAAGTATTTTATGAGGTATTGTTAGTCTAGGCTTACATGCAACAGTGAGCAGAATATTTCGTTTGCCATACTGAGAACTACTTAAGCTAGCGACGTTTACAGCGTTTCTCACATATGGGGTAGATTGGAATAAAGTTTTGCAGCATCTCTTAGTCTTTAAGTGCTCTAATTCTCGTGCCTTTCTTTTTGCTATCCATTGTCAACCACAGAAAAGTAGAATACGTGTACGAATACGACACCTCGACTGATAGTGACTATGTGGCTTCATCTTACCCTGCCGCTGACTACAGTGACGAGGACACCATTGAAGACTACACCGACGAACAAACCATGGACTGGGATTGGAAAGGGGTTGAGCACCTGTATCGGGACAACTTTTCCTATGCTGCTGCTAACGACAGCAACTTCCAGTTCAGATGGGATTACGACCTGGAAGGCGACCTGGAAGAAGGACATTTTGCAATTAACCGGCCACAAGTTGATATAAATCACTACAGCGAAGATTTCGACACCTTGAGGGTAGGCAACGGTAATTCAATCGATGTGCATTAATGATCCATCATAAAGTTTTATTTTCATTGCAAGTTACAATTAAGACCTTTTTAGCATACAGTAGTGATTGTGCGTCAGCACACACAACAAATACTCCCTCTCATATTTCCAACAAAGAATTTATCATCAAGTGAACTTCTTTTGATTTTTTTTCTGTAGAAACCCGAAGGTGAAGATATCTGAAAGATGAATATGACATATGTCTTGCCTATCCGGAAGTGACATAATATTCACAGAGACAATAGAAATGAACTCTTGCTTCTGCTTGATCACAACCAGTGGAGGCCACAATAAATACTTAATTCCTTTAAACATATTTTAATCATATACCAATTGTATAACAATTTACAATATAAAGAACATTTTGGTAAACAAATCCATGTCAGTTTCAATTTGCTGAACTTCAATTCATTTGTAACTTTAGTTTACAGTATGCACATTTCATCACCACAGAAGAAATATTTATTTTGTAACATGGTATCTTTGACCAACTTGATTTTTATTAAGACTGTAGGAGATATCCTCGATCTCCTTGTACTTACAAAAGACTGTAAGCTTTTGCATACATTTACAGTCATGTATATAGTAATTATGATAATCTTTAATACCAAGGAAATGTATAGTTCGTCTGCCATTATTTAATTTGCTTTAAGCAATATGTAATGTATAAATTGTTTAAATCTATGACAAGCATGTGAACTTTGAAAGAATAGAAATAATGGTGTATATTTGATAACTTATTCTATCTAAAAATGCTGCATATCTTTCGCCTATGATACTTTATTTTTATAAGCAGTATCGGTTATATTCTTTGTAGATTTACATGAGAAACGTGCGAAATATTTTAGTAAGCTGTGCATTATACGGCATAATATGCAATAGCAATTATTATGAAAAATATCGAGAGGATATATAAATGAAATCAACATAGAAAGTCTTTTATTTGTTAGTTCAACTTGTTTACCCTTATGCCCTGTAAACAGGTCCGCAATCACCATGGATAATAATGGGTTTGGGGCCAAACCATGGTGATGAAGGGGTTAAGTCACTGCCAACCTGAAACTTTCCAAGTGTTTCTATCCAGCATTCACAGTGATTGGAAATCGATATGGAAGTGTAAATCATCGCCATTCCACTTTTATGAAGGTTGGTAACTTGAATCGATCCGCTAAGGTGACTGAATTTCTGCATTACGAGCAATGACCGAAATAGCATTTGACGAATATCGAATCAGCAATATCAACAAAGCCATTAAAGTGAATCGACAACATTGTTCAGCATACATACCTTGGATGAATTACACTTACTACCTTGTAGGAATAGAGAAAAACACTATATACAACAGTTTAGGGATAACTTACAGCACCATTGTGACTCTATCTGTGTTTTTAAACTGGAGGAACAAGTTTCAATTTGTAATGCTGCAATAGCTTGAACTCAAAGCCATTTATAATAAATTTTCTCAGTCATTAAAGAAGCAAAGCAAAATCACCTTGATGAAGTTGAAGTCTATACTCAAGAAGTTTGCTGAGACAAACATTTACAAATTTTAATATTATTTTTGTATTTATGACTCAAAATAAAGTATTTTATAAAGACAAAATAATCTGTCCCATATTTGTTCACTATCAATCGAGCTGCGACACTACGGAGATACAAAAGTAAAACTGCGGTGTCAGCTGTATCATCATTGTTGTTCATAAGCAGCTTCAGGAAGCTCAAGATGATCATTTCATGTAAGATCTTTGAAATTATACTTGTATCTGTATTTTAGCATGGGCACAGCCTATACGTGTGTCGTAACCCACTAGAATAGCTAGAATGTGCATCGGAAACATCTTCAGACTCAAATTTTTATAATATTTCTCTGATCTACCACTTGTTTGGGCTCTTTGAAGAAAACAATTTCACCATCTAGAGTTCTAAATAGAGTTAACACTGAAATTGCGGCTACTTTGAGGTTTAAATATAAATGTAAGGGTAATTTGCTTGGAAAGTGCGAGCAAACCCCTTTGTCGCTTTCCAGTTGCATATGAACTTAAATTCCAACCCGGCGTTCTGTGAGCCTCATTAACATCGCGCTCGACGACTTATATCATTAAAGTATACTACACTGGCCTATGGTCTGACACGACAGCACAGAACTTACCTTTAATTTAATTTACAAGTGCAAAATATTGCTTTCTTTCCTACTAATTTTTACATGTTCCCATCTCTGACACCTGGAAGTTACATTGACAATAGTCTCATAAGGGCTAGAATCTGGAAGGGGGATTATACATCAACAGTGAAGAATGTGAAGCTACTAGAACTTTCATCGACGAGCAGGAATGCGAAGAATGATAAGAGTGTATGTTTATATGATATCACCATTCTGGGGCATCTCTGTAGTTTACAGGGAGAGGCTCGCCTTGTCTGCAGATGTGCATATGGACTAAACGATGGGTCTGTTGTTATGCACATCCACCATTTAAAAATGGCAGCTGTACAGATAGTGATGACCTCGGCCGAAGCAGCCTCATATAAACAAAGGGTCGTAACCAAATTTTATGTGGCAAAGTGTATCAGCGATTGGCAAACTACAAGAGTGGTGAATTATGAACATGCATAAAATACTGAATTTTGCTCCATATTTGCTCGGCATTCATCACCTGTCCGATATCTGGGAAGAGACAATGTTTTTAAAAGAAGAAAGTCGCGCAGACTGGACGACCCTTCCTTTTAATGTACTGACACGGTTCTTGTTGTGAATAACAAGAAATATAACCAGTGCTAAAAGGAGTACGAGGACGCCCAGTTAGCTATAGACACCTATGAAGCAGATTAAAACTCCAAGGCTGGAGCAGCCCTCAACATGGACTGCCCATGGTCGTAATGACACTAGCTGAAAAATACTTCCACATTAAAGTAGTACGCGACCCAACACCGAAAGACCTTAGACGTTTGGTCAACCATGCTCTTTCAAAATCAAGAATAAAAAGTCAGGGTCACCTTACAAACTTTGGTACAACAGAAAGAAATTACATTTCATTTACCGACACATGAAATTCAAGAAATTCATTCTTTTGTTCACCCTACGGGGAAAACTCAGCATCGATATGCAAGATTGCCAAGAAATGTATAAAAAGGAAAGCTATTATTTTTGTCTTTAAAAAAATACATGTCGTTATCATTCTCCTTAATGTTGAAACACAAAGTATCAGTCCTGTCAATTTAAAGTATTGTGTACAATGCCACTGCATTGTTGACAATTCTCTTCTGGTCCGGACTAAAATTCGGTGTCAACAATAACACTGGACGCTACTGAGTTGACAATTTGTACACTAACCGGCTCAATACGACCTTAAGGTCGTCAAGTGACTGAACTTTACAAGCATACCGAAAATAATACGTCAACAATCACAAGTTACGGATATAAGGAGCTTTAAGTTTAATAGCATGGGACTCGAAAAATGTGAAACTTAAACATTTTTTTTAAAACTTTCCAAAAGCAAACTGTCAACTACTAGTATCCTCTTTCAAAATCAAGAATAAGTTTCGGGAGGGTCACCGTGCAACTTTTGGTATAAGAAAGAAGAAAGAAAAATTACCCAACATTTGTTGATATTTGAATATCAAAATTGCCTGTGTTATTTCAATGGGGAAATGTAAATTACCCAATTTTTACAGAAGCTGATGAAAACTCTATTTACTCCATAAATTCAAACTCATCCCCCACAAATGGAAGGCCAAAATAATATTCCTGTGGTGCATTTTACCTTGGCTGAAACTTAATTGGACAGTCGCAGCTGCTTCTCGCACTATACTGTGAACATCGAGAAAGCAAACAAAGAAAGACGTATAGAGCAGATCTTAATGACGACGCTGAAAAGGTGTCCCCTCCAGCTCCCTTCAAACAGGTAGCGCGCCCTTTGTTCAGTGAGCGGTATTTCAACACGTTTAGCGCCTGCCAGATTAATAACCGCATTGTATGTCCTTAACCTTGCGAAGCGTGGGAAACCGGGCGCTAAACTATAGTGCGAGGAACAAAGGCCGAGAACGACTTCCGACTTGTCGAGAATAATATCATTTATGTGCAGAAGAACGCCCTCTTTGGCATGAATCCTGAACCAATACTGCATCCGCTGTCACATGCAACCTGACAAATTATCTTTGCCAAGCAATAGCAAACATTTCATGATAAATAGACGATCGTGTTTTTTTTTTGAAATAAATAAATAAATGAATAAAGACATAAAGGGCTATTTGCTGTTTGTGGAGTTCCGTATTGATGCATGGTGACGTATGTTCCGTTTTGAAACTCAGTTTGAGGTGCCTCTACTGACAGGGGGAATCTTCGATTAGACAAGACAAAACAAGATGGCAGTCCGCCTTTGCCATGATCATTGTCTTGTGTCACAGTGTGGAGTCGCCAGTGCATGTAAATGCATGTAAAATCGTCTTGTGCCAGGGACACGAGTAAATGGAATTACTTCCTTTGGTAAATCGTTTGAATAAGGGTGCGACCAAATCGCTGAGTACGGAACATTTATAAAGGGCGCCCCGTCGGGCGCTGTGAAACACCATACTTCAAGATCAAGTCACAAGACGGATAGAGCTAAATGAAATCCTCAATGAATGTATGCCCTAAGAAAGAAATCGCCTTTTTATAGTTTTGCTGCAAATAGAATAGCCCTAACTAGTGTGATAAGGACCTACCGACACTATGCTAAGGTGGGTCTTTTATGGACATTGTCGATGTTTGTAACTGCTTCAAGCTAAGATTAAGAAACCCCTCTATTTACGCCCTAACCCGAGTCTTTGACCGTATGTTAGGAGAGACTACCTTTTCTGTATAAACAAACTCTCTCTGAAAGAGATAATTACACTGCGTACGAAAGTAAGGCGATTTTTTTTGTTTGTTGTGAACAAAAATATTGTCGATAGTGTTCGTTGAATCGTTGTTAAACATAACAATTATGATGCAGTTGTGAAGAGAAATCATTTTAAATGATGACGAAGCACTATGCAGAGGCGCAAACGACATTGCAGACGGTGGCGACAGGCCGACGTTTGGGGAATCGACGAAGGAAGATCAGAGTAAATTTAAAAAAAAAAACAACTTATTTTGGGATTCGGCTGTTTCGCCTTACATCACCTTGAATATTAGTTAACAAATTACAGTATGATATCGCACCATTTGACATGTTCGTGCTCCTCGGTTAAGAATATTTCAGACTTGTAGTTCACTTTTGTACTCACCAAAATAGCTCGGATGAGAAACAGTGCTGATCTTTTGTGTGTCTGTTTGCCTATTTAATTTATTTTGAGAGTTCAGATAATGAGTTTACAGAATTGAACATGTTAAAATGTTTTTTTTTTCAGCGGGACCTTAGATTCATTCATTCATTCATTCATTCATTCATTCATTCATTCATTCATTCATTCATTCATTTACTCAGAGACGACACCAGACGGTAGACTGTGTAGCGTAGTATGTAGATTTAGTATGTCCGAATCAAGCGGCACATGGATTTCGCAAAGTTATCAATGAGGGCGCTATTTCCCCGCGGCTTAACTCTTACTTTATCCTTACCTGTACAGAAGATGACCTTGGTCTTACAGGCGTCAGTGGACTTCGAGTAGCTCTGTCTTCTGAATGACGACTTCCACTCGCCATGGTCGTACATTGAAAATAAAATGACGATCCAATGTAGTAAAAAAAAAAAAATACACAGTGTAATTTCAGTAAAAGGGCCCGATTCTCTGCACCCTGTCGTGAGTGGAGAACGGGAAGGTCACACGAAAAAATCAGGCCGGACAAAGAAGCATGTCAAAGTACATAAATAGCCGCCTACATGAATATTTTGATATATATGATATAAATAGGCGTCTTGCATAGCTAGACAATACTTTGCCTCGGCCAGAAATATTTTCACTCGTTGACGTCTTCATTACTATTTAATACATTCATTGAAGAGCGAATTGATTATTGCTGCTATATTGGATGAACTTTTCAGCCGGAGACTGAAGCGTCGACCGGGAGATTAGTTACTGGCTTAGAAATAGTATGACATCTCTATTTGTGTCATACTTTAATCTTCCGTTTAGGGATATTTATCCGAGCATAGACACAACTGGCAACTGCGTTAAACAACAAAAAAATTTTACCATTTCCGACGTGCGATATTGTTATACGATAGTGATGCCTTAACTAGGTGACTGGGCGCCGTGAGTTGTGAGTTCGAATCCGATCGAAAATCTACTGAACTTCCTCTGTCGAACAGGTGGTTCCGACAGAAGAAAAACTGTGGTGGCGCCCTCACTGTCCTTACCACAGGAACGACGAGAAGAGCGCGAGTATCACGACCTGCAGTAGTGAACATTGACGAATAATCCGCCAGATTCATGGCTTCCTATCATTTTATGGATTGCAGGATTTGCGTCATGCTGACAGCGGCAACCTGAGATGTTAGAAAAGGCAAATTGCAATGAGCTAAAATCTCTGTCTTGCCTGATATTCGGTTACTACATAAAAGGGTTCGGAAACTTGCATTAATTGGGTGCCAAAAGTAAAACGTCATCTGAACTGAGTCGGTATCAAAGACTGCTTCAAGTGACATAAGGGTGAACGTGAATAAATGATTTTATCTACACGTATAGGACCTTGCATATGCTTTTATCGGATCCGTTTTTCAAAGATTTTCAAGACAGAATTAAATTGTACGCTCTAAATATGTATATATGTATGTATGTATGTATGTATGTATGTATGTATGTATGTATGTATGTATGTACGTACGTACGTACGTACGTACGTACGTACGTATCTATCTATCTATCTATCTATCTATCTATCTATCTATCTATCTATCTATCTATCAAATAACATCGTAAAACGAGTAAAGGATCGTCATATTTGTGTTGCAAGGAATTCTCTGGATTCTTTATTTTACTTTCTGTAAATGATATATGTGTGTAAGTTTGGGATGTAGGAACGGCCACTTGTTTGTATCAAATATCCGAAGTAATCAGGTCCTTTGGAAAGGGGAGGGATTATGGAAAGAAAGATAGGCGCAGAGATGCGAAGCTACATGGGAGTATAGGTAATGGTTGGTGAGCGACGAAATTCATTTGATGGTGGACGACCTATTCAGTTCTTCAACATCGAATGTTACACAATCAAAGGCCGACAATGCCGTGTCTCCTTACTTGTAAATGGCACCAGAATTTCTTTCCTCTGCTTTTCATACTTAGTTCATAATATTCACAGTAATGATGGATATTTATCATTGTTGTATCTGTCTTGGGATAATACTGATATCTGCAAAAGCAGTATGAATGCGATCAATATTGATCATTTTTCGGGGTAGGAATTTCGGAATATATTGCCATTATCAGATCAATATAAAAGCTATTAATCAAGTACTATGCATATTCGATAGTGACTGTGTTGAGAGACAGGAAACACGTTTAAAAGTGCTCGTGGTAGTTGAACGGGGGGGGGGGGCCTTGTACGTTGGAACTGCGCCTGTGTGACTTTCTTCTTTACAAACAATATATTTGATGCACGATATCCAGGTGAATCACGTCACTTGGTTGCAAAATTTACATTTTACGAAGTAAATTGTGACAAACATGTTTTCACTTGCAGCAATCGCCAACGTACCTTGAATACAGTGTCTACATCTTTTGGTCGTATGGGTCCCATACGACCTTTGACGACCCTATTCATTTGTATGGAGTCGTTACTGCCATGTTGGCCTATCTTTAATCTGTTCACGACCAAGTTACCAAATTATCAGATTTGGACTTTCGAAAAGTGTACAATTTTGTAAAAATCATACCGCGGAGATTGTAACTTGGAAACTATATACTAACCGTTGAAGCATAAGTTGAGACAACTGAAGACAACGGCGATTCTTCATAAGACCACGTGACTTACATCTCAGGATACTACCCAACGCTAATGAAAATTCTAGTGTGATTTTTCCCCGCAAATTGCTGGCACAAGATCACTAATTCACTTCCGGATCCGGGTTCGTTACCCACGAAGATAGTTCGGAAGAAAAATAGTGCAGACCTTGAAGTTTTGATATCTACATGGATGCTTGTTTAGTTTGAACTTTAACGTCAAGAATTTTTGTAAAGATATTTTTCTGCCTGAATCAAAATGCAGACTGTTGCGAATAATGGCTGAAGCATTTGGTGGTAATATGAGGAGTTCTAGGGCTAATAGAAATCATAACAATAAGCCTGAAATTTGTCAAAAACACCACTGAGGGCGCTATTTTCATCGCTATCTCAAAATTTCCGTGTACTTGCCCACACGAAAAATTAATCAGTAGTCAAGCTGACATTGACCTAACACCTGTTAAGAGGATTCGTGCCGCTGAATGTTTTAAAATAGGAAAATCGAGCTCAACGCTACTGTGGTGGCCTATGGGAAATGAATTAGTGGTCTTGTGCCTGCTGAGAGACGAATTAGAGTTGGTAACAGAATGCCCATACATGTTCCAATCAACCATTCACATTTGCAAGGGGGTACGGTCAAACGCTCACATTTACGCCTCTGAAAGGTGATATCACCGCCAGTATATTTCCACTGTAATTGCTTTAGTGAAATCAGTCTTCATCAAATAATGTCATCTCGTATTACAAGAAATCAAATGGATTGTACGGACTTTCTTCTGTGTATAATGGATTTCTTTAATAGCCAGCTACAGGAAAAAAGACTCTATTTGCGTCGAACTCGAGTATAATAATTTCAACAAGGGATACTGGAGAATATTTCACAGGAGCAATAATTGATTTGGCCAGGTTTTTTGTTCGCGGAATGAAATCTCCATTGCTGACATTCGGCGCTGCAACAAAGTGTGACAAACTTTTGACGGATTTTCATGTATTCCCCATCGCCTAGTCGCTGTGCTCATTAATAATCCATGAGAGCATTTTATCGAAGGTGACTAATAAAAAAAATATAACGCTGTCGATAGAGACTTGCTCTAAGCCAGAAATTAATTTGAATGTGTTACCACTATTTTCATAAAAGAACAGGGCACGCTTTAACCTTTGGTTTAGTAAACTAAATTCATCACTCCTACGCGAGGTGTTATGAACCTAGGCTCTAATGATTCTTGGGGTGCAAGTTGTGACATGGTTTTGAGTCACACAGTCAATGTGTCTTTCTGACGATGATATCTCTACAGGGTTGAAAAGGGGAAACAGTCCTCGGAACTGCGCCTGTGCGAGTTTCTTGTCTACAAACAATGTATTTCATACACGATATCTAGATGCACCTCATCATCATACCTGCAACATTTAAATTATACGATGTAGATTATGACAGATATGTTTTAACTTTCATCAATCGCCATCGTACCTTGAATAAAGAAAGTCTTTACATTGGTCGTAAGGGTCCATACGACCTTTGGGCGCAGTTCCGACGACTGTATCCCTTTAATGTATTCGATTGCCTATTCAATGATTAAACAACGCAGCTACCCTAAGTCACAGTCCCTCCTGTGCTTTAACAAAGTGACAATTGTACAGTAGAAACATGTACGACCTACTATTTAATTTACAGTAAATCAGTCGACAAACAAAAATATGTCTTCTTTACTGATCTCTACCTCATAAAGACTGTTATATATTGTTCATTGTCTGGCAACAGTCTTTAAGGTAGTACGCTACTCGAAGGTTAAAGACTTAAACTTTCGGTCAAACTTTCCTTAGGGAAACTTTCAACCATTCTCTTACTAAATTAACGATAAAAATTGGATGTCTCCGTGCAAATTTTGAAACTATCGAAACAAAATACCAAATATTTTGCGACATTTGAAAATGAAAATGGCCGCCACAACTGCGTTAACTCGATTGGAAAAATTCAATTTTGGATTTTCGAAAAACTAAGACGGTGAATATTTTCTTTCTTTAAGAGCTTTAAATTGGGCCCCCGTAAGTGGTAGATCAGGAAAGAATGGTAGAATATCTGTCCCCGAGCCGTGATTTCAGCCTTAAAAAAGTTACATATAAAAATACATAGCTGCACAGTGTCACTGACATTATACAAGTAAACATGATTGATGAGCTCCGTTTTCCCACATATGGATATATATGCAAATTTGTAGTGATCGTGTATCCATAGTGATTCGGTACGTCAGTAATTGCCTTAAATTACAGCAAGACAATGAACAATACATAACAGCTTTTTTAGTTTGAGGTAGAGATTACTTCACCAAGACGTTCACATATTTTTGTTTGCCAACTTGCCGGAACTTTGCAAACCTTTCGCTTACCACACAGACAGATGGACGATTTTAGTCTTCTAACATATGTTTTTATTTCTTAGAACTATTGAGGAAGTGAGTTTCATCAATGCAGAGATGCTGATAGGAAACCTTAGAGTACAAGAGGGCGCGTTTTTTAATCTGTTGATGTCAGATAAAATGTGATTAAATATCATTCGCAAAATTCTTTCCCGCGCGTATCTTCGAGATCACATTTTTCTTTATCTGTGGTATTCCGGTGTACAGGAGATTTCACGGCCTTTCTCGTTGCCGAAGTATTTTCTGTTGCTTATCGCACATTGCAGTCTGCTTCCTGCAAGAAAAGCTTTTCAGTGGTAGTAGTTGAATCCTGCCTGCACACCCCATAAAGTGACACGAATTTTGTACGTACCGATAGCATGTTTTCTGTGACGTAGCTCTCATCTCGCAGAGTCTCGGATTAAAGTAGCACGCGCCTCGTATTTTAAAGACTTAAACTTTTGCTCAAAATTTCCTCAATCGAACTTTAAAATCAGTACCTTTTCAATTCATGAATGAAAATCAGAGGTCACTGTCCTAAATTTGGTATTAGAGAAACAAATTACAACTATTTACCGACATTTTAAATTCAAAGTGGCTGCCAGCCTGTGTTAAACTTTGTGAGCAAAAATAGCATGTTACTTTTCACAAAAATATGCCAGTAGAAACTTAAGTCATTCCACTTTAAGATGAGCCCAGACAAGTGGTAGGCCAGTGAATTATTGTAAAAGTTTGAGAAATTGAATATCTGTCCTGGCGATGTGCGTCTTACCTTAAAGGGAGGGGGGTCGTCGGAACTCTGCTCAAAGGTTTCCAGGGACCCCTACCGACGTAAACACTGTATCTTGGGTACGTTGGCGATTGACGAAAGTTAAAACATGTTTTTTAACAATGAATATCGTAAAATTTAAATGTTGCAGCTATGTTGACGTGATTCATCTAGATATCATGCATGCAATAGACGATGTTCCGCTGATTGCGAGATCTCGCGAGACTTTAATACATGCCCATAGAAACAGGATTCCAAATTAGTAATACAAGTCAAACTTTGTATGGGACTAGAAAAAGTGCAGAACTGAGCAAAGATTGCAACCTCATATGTTTTATACATTGTTTAACGTAATTAGCGACTTGTCCTGTTTTACGCAGTTTGTCCTGTGTTGCGAGAACACGTCCACTGCGAACCACATATTCTCGCGATATCTCGGAATGTCTCGCGCTGTTCGGAACATGGTCTATTCATTGTTTGTAAACAAGAAAGTCGCACACGCGCAGTTCCGACGACCCCCTCCCTTTAATAGCGTTGACGAACTGCCCAACAGCACTAGTACAGCACATATGTAAATTACGGAGTGAATGTTAGCATGCTTAGTTCAGTTTCACTTTATTAGAGCGTTATGTGGGGCTCATTTTAAAGCTCTTGTAGTGATTAAGATTTACACTGTCTTCTGTCACTGAAATCGAAAATTTACTATTTCCCAAATAATTTACACAAGGGATGGTGGCCGTTTTGAATATCAGTAATAAAGATTGGGTAATTTGTTTCCATGGTATCTCAATTTGAACGGTAATTCCTGATTTTTATTCCTTACTTCGATATTAAGATAACAGCAGGAAGTTTCTTTGGAAAATAGCTTAAGTATTTCACTTCCGAGGCGCATACCTTAATCTAGCCAGCTCAAATTTGGTACCGGATGAGCTTATGATGCTCTAAATTCAGCATTCCACAAATAATTTCTAGTTAACGTTCTTCACGTTCGCCCTCCGTCACGACAACGACAGCCCTGCATTTCTCTGCCTCCAAAAGACACCGAGCATAACGACGGTAACGAGAATGTTGATGATGAAAGCCGAAGCAAAATATCAGGTCCTGGACCAACGGGGCGTTGATCAGTCGGCTTCAGGAAAATTATACTGCCGGAAGTATGACAATTCTTGTACTCACAGCTTCGTGATTTTCTGGATTGGTCTTTGTCGTATCATGTACTCTTCCATGCAGAATGACGCACCAATACATAGCTGTATGTGTATGCCGCATCCCCAAAATTGCAATATTGAAATAGGGAAATTGTACAGTGAAATAACAGATTCACCTTCCTAAATGATCCCGCTTCCCTACGGCTGACCAACCGGTGGTTCGAATATCGTTCGCCGATACTGAAGAAAAGACTGACTGCTAGTCGAAAGATATTTAATCTTTCTCATTGACTCAAAACTAGGTCTTCCCCCTTTGACACACATCGCTATTACAGATGTTAAGTGTAGCAATCACATCGAAAATGTTTCTTTTACTTTCGGAACACTTTGGTAAAGTGGTAATTTGATCGTGTTCCCTCCAGAGGTTCCTGGTACGCACGCCATATATGTATGAGCGGAAAGTAATTTTCGGAATCGGATTCATGAGATCATGTGTAACTCAAGGCGTCTTACATCCGATCTTCTCTTTTGATTGCGCTGCCGTTCTACTATGCACGAGAGTCAACCATAAAACGACAATTTTCCCCCTTCACAAAAACGAACTGAATTCTAGAAACGTCTGTCTCGGAATATAGTACGCGCTTTCCATTTTAATTACGTAAAGCCATATTTCAGCACGCCTCTAAAATGGGTGAAGGATGCTGATGTTTCTTCGAGCAAAGTTTATGGTTTACAAAAAAGGTCATAAACATTTCAATTCGGCCCTCCTGTCAGCGTAGAATAATTCGCGGCTGAAGGTGGCCCAGTCGATTTTTGCAGACGATTAACTCCAGCAGAATCAATCAGATTGAAACCATTTCGCTAATTTTTTGAGCTTTGCAATACTCGGCACGTGGAACGTGTTCAGCGTACAAGTTAGGTTCGCGGCTTGATATCAATCATTGAAAACATGACACCATGGTCTTTTTGCTTCGAAAACTAAAAAATAACCTCACGCGGGTTTTCAGCTTTTGATTAATCTTGCGAGCGAACGCCTGGGACATTTTCAACAAGCCCTGAATTATCGAGCGCTTCCAACATGACGACACACACGATGTCGTTTACCTTTCCCCAGTCAGCAAAAGCGAATTAATTAGACCAAAAACAGTAATGGTTCCAAGGGCGGCGAATGTAAACGTCGAAAATGATAAACTGTGGTATTAAAATATGAAGAAGTAACTGTCACTTGAAAGCGCTAGAGTAATTTACCATCATTCTCCGGATAAAATGACTAGATTACACTGCAAGAAAACGCGGTTCTCTAATGGCTAAACGTGCCACAGTTGGATTACTTCTGCTCTCAAGATATATTATCCATCGGATGTGAGGAAACTTTCAGTAATGGTTCACATATAATGGTGTGCTACAGGAGCAACTTTCACGAGGTATCAAAGCTCGCAGGAACCGTTCATCAAAATGAATGGTTTTATATATCAACACGCGCGCCGCTTTGAGATAACTGCTACGACCGTTGTAAAATGGAGCCGACGACGGTTGCCTTTATCGCTAGGGGGCGCGCGAAACATCTGTCTCAGTGACATCATTAAAATGTGTTAAGAAACGCGATATCTGGCAAACGACACTGGAACTGATAAGTGAGGTCATCTTAGGTCGCTCACGTTCGCGGGATTCAAATTTGATTTTGAGGCGGAGAAGACATCCAATTGATTTCGGATCATTTGTCACGTAAGAGACAAAATCTGACAAAAAGCGCACAGATAACTTCAGGCTGGCTATTTGCAAATAAGAGTGATTATAGTTATCGATTTGCTTATCGTCATCACAGCTACCAAAAGCCCATGGATGATGCGCAAAGCGTCTAGAATAGCGTAGCTTCTAACTTGAATGTTGTGAGTTATTGCACTGTTAAGTTCGCATGTGCCTTGAAAGTGCATGCAGCTTCACTGCCCAGGCATGATAACCAAAGGTAGAACAGGTTCTAGGATCCCAGCGCCTACAATGAAACGATAAAGTCGATTATTCGTAGTAATAATAGTCACGGCGTTTGAAGCAATGCTTGTAACGATGGACACAAAAGAGCAAAGGAATAAACTACGAGTTTATCAAAACGAAGGAATTTCTTCGCGTTCGTTTCTTAGAGGTTGTAGACTTCTACATCGCCATTTTAATATTCAAGTCACGTTGGAAAGTCAAAAACCGATTACAACCGATTCAGTGCTTCCAATCATCGAGCCGAGTGCAAGTGGGCGAATGAATGTTTAAGGTAATAAGTTAAGAAAATTCTAAAATTGGAATTTTAATAGCGCCCGCGTTCACAAAACAGCGGATTAATGATCAGTTGATGTTATGATCATTTTTTCCAGTCCAGATGACATAAAAGTGAATACTTTTATTTATTTTAAGGGTTGCCGAAGCAAATTCGTGTAACGGTTGCTTGATGGAACGATTTGCATGTCTACCTAGCCGGAAACTAAATATTTCATAGATATTATAGGTCAGTGTAGTATGTCTGAAGTCTTTGCAATTGAGAAAACCGGTAAAAATAATGCATTGACACATACATACATAGATACATACATCGATACATCCATCCATCCATCCATCCATCCATCCATCCATCCATCCATCCATCCATCCATCCATCCATACATACATACATACATACATACATACATACATACATACATACATACATACATACATGCATGCATGCATGCATGCATGCATGCATGCATACATACATACATACATACATACATACATACATACATACATACATACATACATACATACATACATACATACTCAGCAACATGGACATCTTATTCAGTTGGTTCAGGTTGATTTTATATCATATCAATATCAATATCTGTATAACAACATAAAAACTGTTAAAACGTATGTTGATCGCTAGTCGAAGCCAGTGACCGTTTACCCTCATCACATCTATGATGGTGACCGTTCAACGAGTATACCAAGCAAGCCTGCTGTGAAACTAGTTTTAATAATTCAAAACTTGTCTAAGTTGTTGTTCTAGACCACTGATTTCGTTGTAGAGGGCGTCAATACGTAAACACATCTTACATTGCTCATATATCGGGGAGTGAAAAGTCATGGCGGACGCTTTCATCTAAGCTTCAATGACATACTCTACGCAAAGGGCGTATTATTTAGATGAGCAATAAAGAACGACGCGTCCAGAACAAGTGCAGATCGTAGAACTATGCTCCCTTTAACAACGCTTATTTTTTCACAATAAATTTCTTTTCTTCATATGCTTTCATAATTCTTTCGGCAACGCATTTATACATAATACATAGATACACACACACACACACACACACACACACACACATATATATATATACTAATAAATACATATATACATAATATATATATATATATATATATATATATATATATATATATATATATATATATCGAAGTATACAGATGTCCTCGAGGGAAATTACAGTGCTCAATGCAAAAATCAGAGCGTTATAAATAAATAAATAAATAAATAAATAAATAAATAAATAAATAAATAAATAATTAAACTCTATCTGAGGATTGCAAGATGCATGAAACTTAAGTAATAGATTTCATTTCTTTGTACTTGAAGTAATCTGTTTATATATATATATATATATATATATATATATATATATATATATATATATATATATATACACCCGTGGCCACTTTAGTGTTGATTAAGCTTGTCTGGTGCAAGCAGAAATTCTGTTTGTATAAACGAAACAAAGTCGTGGTCGGTGTAATAAATGTAAAGTTCACTATCGGCACCCCATTGTTAGGACTGAGATAACGTTCTACTAAAATGTCTCGCCTGCCCAATTCAAATCAATGACAACACTGCACTGTAGACACGCTGTAAGTCTGCACTCCGACAATGAACATCAATAACAACGGTCGCGAATATCATACGGGAAAATCCTTCAGTAAGGACGTGGGCAGCTTGATTGTTCAAAATATAAGACATTGTGGTGGCAATTTGACATCTAGCGAGGTACCACGAGGAGCTACAAAAACACAAGCGAGCGACCGTTTTAAGATAAGCGTAGAGGGAGCCAGAAAAGTTTGGAAGAGATATACATGCATCAAGACAGTTTCCCTTCAACCGGGATGAGAAAAGTGTCGTTCATGGTTACACACATGTGAATACATGTACATGTAGAACGCTACCCCGACTGTACTTTACTCTTACCTTTCCGTACCAAATGAAATTGGAGTACGTTTATTCACGGTTTGTAGGAAAGAAACATGGCTTAGTGCAAGTGAATGTTTATTTCGAAAGTTTTGCAGTCAAGACGGGCGATGTCTGTAATTTAATTGCTAACATTTTCAAAGTGGCATTTTCTCAATTCCCGCGTCTGAACAAAGTCTGAACACGACACTTACGATACACGCTATAGTATCGTTGGTATTCGTTCACTGCAATATTGAAATCGGCACAAAATGTGTGATATTCTGTAACACTGACTGCATTTGAAACACATGAGTTTTACCTGAAACTAAATACTGATAGGGCAAATGCTGTGGTCAACATCATTTGTATACAGTGTATTTTATAAT
>LD526268.1:25716-53234 GCA_001465055.1 Ptychodera flava
AGAGAGAGAGAGAGAGAGAGAGAGAGAGAGAGAGAGACAATTAGCTCCGCCCTGTAGACAATTTCAAGGAATTACTGCCGTGCGGCTTGCCGTGCAAGTCTTGTGTTCAAATATTCAGACGTACGCATAACAACAATTTCACTTTAGATCAATTTCCCTTCCGGTACACCTGGCCACTTCAACCCTCTATTCATTGGAAAAAATTCTAATGAATACGTTTACGCTAAAATGACCCCAGCCTCGGGACTCAAGAGTATCTTTGAAAAGGGTTCAAAGAGAATGTCAAATTTATGTGTTTGTGATTGAGTCAGGTAAAAAGAAACTACATCAATAATTAAAAGCGTACAGGAGCGAACTCTATGATAAAAAGCGCATTCAGTGGAACACATGTTTGACCATTTCACAAAATCCTTGGCAGCCTATAACCTTTTCGTAGAACAGTGGGAGTACACCACGATAAACCCCAAGGTGGGAATAAACAGTTTTTCTTGGCGGTGGCACGTCAAAGTAATGAGTTAGTACTCCCAAAGGCAATATTCAGCAAAGAATGCCTCACCTTCATTGTCCTTCGTCGGGGTGTTATTCATCGAAATTTACGATTAAATAGTCTCTTGCACTGCCGGTAGGGTGCGATACCCGAGAGATACATCAAAACTCGGAGAAGTAGACTCCATTTCGAGTAAAGAGGTCAAGAGCCGAACACATGTATTTCCAGTCGTTGATTCGAGTCCAGCAGCCTGTGAAGTAAACCTTGCTTTGTTGCCTACAGCCTTTTTCCTCGGTAGATAATTGTTTCTTATGCTAAACAAAATAAGAAATATTGCCACTGTCAGCATTTGAGAATCTGAGTTAATTCAGCATAATCAAAATGGCTGCCTAATCAGATTTGTGTCAGAAAGAGGATTCAAATAGTCATTTTATTATGTAATTTTGCTAACATTGTTTATTCACTAAGATGTTGCTTAACACAATTTAGAAGTTATATGTTACTTTGCGTTGTTTGCAGGACATGCTAATTTGCATAATTTTAAGATGGTGGCCAGATATATACCCTTCTTTGTGATGGATAACTCAACATTAAAAACCATCCCATTTCTTAGTGTTTTTTGTGTAGCTAGTAACAGTAGACTTCTTATCGACTTTTATAATAGCTAATCATTAGTCTCCATGCAATACCCTGGCTGTACTTGGGGGCTTTCATCCTGCCTCTCCCACACAGTCTGGGGAAATCCCATTCAAAAATCTCAGATAAAAGCTGGTGCGATCAGGACAAGTGCGATGCATCCTGGGATCAACTTATCCATAGTGTAAATTATACTTTGAGACAAAGTTTAATACGGAAAATACAGCTTTAAGGTTATGTACAAGTGGTTTCGAAGTCCTTTCTTACTCATCAGAGGGTTTGATCAGTTCACACGGATAAGTGCGATGCAGCTGACGCAACACATAAAAATCGTATTTCCCACTCGTTACTCAGAAAGGGCTGAGAAAGTCACTGCTACATATTCTCAAAGCTATATATTTTGTGATTTTTATCTCAAAACATAATAATTTACATAATGAATCAGTTGCTCTCAGGATGCATCGGTCTTGTCCACATCGCGTCATCTGAGAATTTTGACTTGGTTTTCCCCAGACTGTGTGTGGGTAGATCAAGTGAGTGCCCCCTTCCCCAAAGTGTATTCTCACTAACCCAGCCTGGTACATCGCACGTTTTCTTTTTTAAATACGCGCAAAATGTGTTGATATCATGATATAAACGCTGCCATCAAATTAGTCGTGCCATTTTTCAGTCAATCGTCTATCTAGTCTGATTGGATTGTATTCCAAAGAAAGCAAATATCGTGTAATTTTATTCTTCCAACACGATCAGCAAACATATGTCAAACGGGTAGCTTTTCAAGCAGGAAGCATGTATGTACAGGTACAAAAATCACAATCTTAGACCATAGATGGTGGATCGATTTAAATTTTACTAGAATGAGCAGCAATGTGCCCGTCTATTGTGAGATCATCGTTATGGTTTCAATCCCATAGCTTCTCTACAAGTAACATTTACGTTCAAATCACTGATAGTACACGTAAAATGCAATGTCAGAGGGAAAACAGGCCTAATATCCTCAGCTTGTTGTTTGCTACTTTTCTTTCGAGATGTTGACGCCAACAGTCAGTCACAGCAGTTAAAAAATTGTCTCTTTTAACCTATAAATGAGGGACAAAGAAAAAATCTGTTGTAGAGTCAAAGTTATTAATTCTTCTTAGAAAAGAATGGTAAAATGTGTCATGATCTTGCTCTTTTGAACCATAGCATTGAAACAAAAAAGACTTTTTAAGGGGATATGCATTTTTAAGAGAGCAATGCTTACATGTGTAAGGCAGGAGATAATAATTAAACTGTTCCTCGTAATCGCCGCTTCTTCTTTGGCAAATTTGGATTTATCTTTTTGAAATTGCGGCAGATGTATACTTCGGCATGCAATTATTTTTGCTTTCTTCTTGGAGCATGTGGAAATGCTGAGACGTTAGTTCTGTCAACATTGCTGTAGCTGTAATGCCTCCATTGATGTGGAAAGTTTGTAAAATATTGACCCAAAGTCATCAGTAACAATGTAGTGAGAGATTTTGCTAGTTCTTAAAAAAAAGATAAATACAAAATTTCCCTCACTGCTTCTGTAGCTGTTCCAAAAAAAAAACGCCGAGAAACGATATTTTTCCCAGGCTTAACAAGCAACAAACAGTGGTTACAGCCCGAATGCATCACAATTGTAGCATGAGAGCTTGAGCTCTCCCATATGCAGCTTTGCATTTCTACTCCAAGGTTAAATTTCAAGAGCACGTAGCTAGACATCCTTTCAGAGTTCATGGAACCCTAAATAAACCGTATAGAAACTACACATGACGCTATTAATATTAAAGGGACAATCAGTTTTGCCATTTCCAAAAGGACAATTTCTATATCAGCAACATGAAGGAAAATCATTTTCGTCTCATTTTCTGAAATTGCGTACGCCAACGAGAGGTAATGGGGTGAATTAAGTATTCTAAATATCAATTTGATTTGCTGATTGAATTATTTGATCACTGTGGAAGTATTTACATTTGTATCGCCTGCTAGTAGAATTTGATTGTGATTAAAGTAATTTCTAGACATACCTAGGGTTTTGCTGAACGAGAATTTTATGAAGTTTTTGCCTCATCTCCAATACGTAGTCATCTTTTTGGCGTATTCTCTGTTTGAGAGGGTAAGTCATGATTCGGAATGAGAATTCATTATTAGAAGCTGCCGGTCGGGGGAAGATCTATTCCCAGCGCGCTTGAACGTAAAGGAACATGAAATTATCGTTCAGGCTGATTCAAAGCATGGCATAGTACCAATACGGCACACAAAGGTTTTATAAAGCCGGGTATTCGTAAATACCCAACTCAAAGACTGCATTGTTCCGAGGTCGTAAAAATTCAGCTAACACTTTTCATATCGATAGATTTATAATTAAGTATGGGCAAATTGGCTCATGACACAATTCATTGGCATTAATGTCAGATCAAAGCTCTGGGGATGAAAGAGACCAGAATACGCCACATTGCAATTATTTTATAAGAATGCTTTCCATTTATTCAAATGCCAAAAGTTCAAAAGTAATAACCGGTTATTTGCATGGCTATATAGTGGATGATATATACAATATATATAATATATATGCATTTATGCACTTGAATATATACAAGTATATACATGCATAGATAGATAGATAGATAGACAGATAGAAAAATAGAGATAGATTGGTAGTCATCGGCTGATAGGTAGACATGAATTTAGGACATAGAGAGATAGAGAGAGATAAAGACATGCAAATATACATACACACACTAACAGCTTTGCTGCCTGGAAAAGTTTACAATAAGCTGTCGTTCACCTACTTTATTGATATTTCCCCTGTTTATCTGGATTTGTATATATATAAGGTTGATATCATTGTTATGATAAACTTTGTTTTGCATATGAAAAGTCTGCAATTCTTTTGGTAAATTAACCAAATTTCGCTTTCAATATATCTTATGTATTCATTGTTGTAATATCAGTTAGAAATAACAAGTAAAAACAACCATAAATCATGCATAATGAAGATTTTTTCTAATTTTGGAATTGTGGTAAAATGCACTTTCGCTTTATGTTTCAATAAGGTATATCTTTTCAGTGTGACCTTCAAAAGGACGTGTTTGCTGACTATAAGCAATCTTATTGGCCCTAACATTTGCAAGGATGACGAGTTGTAGCAAGTGAAGACACGGGTCAATAAATTATCGTACACACTTCGTGGAAAGGTAATGCGGTCTGAAGCGTTTTATATATTGCCCCGGGCGAGCAGCACTGAGATAACGCACCTATAAATCCAACGATAGTCGGTTGGCTTCACAAGCACTTCTCGAGGCAGCAAGGCTAAGAGTGTCGGTGGATTCTAATGCTAGTCGGCCGTGCCCTTTCAGATCCACTTAGTCAAATGAATCGAAATCTTGGCAACCTTCTCTCAGGTCGCGGAGCAGAAATGAACCGTTAAATTGCTGGTAAGCGAATTGTGCCACGCCATTCGACCATTCTATTTACGTGACGTCAGGGGGGTTTAGTGGTAAGCCAATGTATGAAGGTAACACTTGCCTGATTTCATTTTATCTCAGTTTAAGTATAATACAGTCAAGGTTTTTTGCATAGCAAATTTCAGGGTATTATTTCTTGGAGCAGTAAGACTGTTCATACCTTGGTGTCTTTTGTCATCCAGCTTGTCTCAGGTGGTGTGCAGAACCTCGTTTAAGAACTTTAAGTGGGCATACGTAGGGTACTGATAGCAAAACCACCACAGGGAATAGCACATCCACTTGTCTCTTGAAACCCGACGGTCCTAAGCGAGGTATAATGATACCTGTATATAAATCCCGAAGACCCTGGACTCAAGCTCCTTGTGCCATGCTTCTTGCTTGAATGATAAGATACTGGCGACATGTACAATTTAGAGCCACCTCCGAATATACTGTTGAAAATGTGTTTCCTCGATTCGACCTACCTTTTTAAAGCCTATAACTCTGACCGTCTTTTACATTTCCAAATGTAATCCACGAGGGTATGAAATGCGTATGATTTCTTTTAGTAACAGTCTAACAGGGAGCAAAAGATAAAAGCATTAAAAACATTCCGACCAATTGACCTCATTTTTCGGACGAGCATTGCGGAAAGCTCACATACAGTAAGCTTATTTGTGTGATTATTTCGCCTTAAATAAGGTTCGAGGACGGTGCACTTTGCTATCTGCCATTCTGAAGGGGTCGTGTTATATATATATATATATATATATATATATATATATATATATATATATATATATATATATATATATATATATATATATATATATATATATATATATATATATTACCCCTAAATCCATATTACCCCTGTTGTACGTCATCAACCGGAACGTCTTTCCGGCAATGGTACCGTTCGTACGTGCATGTCGCGACACAGACCGATTTGTCGTGATCGATGCCTTGCTCTAATGGCACTTTGACAAAAATGTGACCCAAAAATCCATATATGGAAACATAGAAGGTATGTGCAACGAAATTTCGAGTCGCTAAAGCTTTAGCTATTCCGAAGAATCGAATGAGGATACCGTCGATCGTTTGGCTCAGTAACGTCAAGGCTCCAGTCGCAAGGCTCAATGTGGACGTCATCGTACCTGGCGATCGCCTAGCGACGTCGTACCTGACGATCCCGGTTGGCGATAAACCCGAGAGATACACCTCAACGAAAGTTCAACTTAATAAATGAATACCGTATAAACTTCGGGAAAGCGACATAGAAGGCTCAAGTATCAACGAACAACGATAAATTTCCTTCATCACACAAATTATTCCGTTGTTTCTCGATCGGAATCAAACCTAAGCTTACAGCGTAAAGCTGTGGTTAAGACATAAGCTGTCGACCTGTAGCCTTAACTCTGCAGTGCAGCGCTGTAGAATCCGATGCATTTCGAAAGTTGACTCGGACAACACTCACAACAGAACAGAGTTCCCGTCAAGTAACAAAATTGGGAAGTACCTACGGGCGGTATATGTGTCACAGCAAATATCAAAGTCCGTATGACGATACATTGACGACCGAGATGGCCACTGGCGGAGACTACAAGCGTACACTGTGTGTGTCATCGATCTGAAACTTTCGGGCTTGCCAAGGCCGTAAACTTGTGATATTTAAAAAGCCACAGCATCTCCACGAATGATAACTACTGTTTCGATCGTGCCGTTGCATTCACTTTATAAATATAATTGTAAATATTCTCAATAATCAAAATACTATCGTTATCCGTCGCTAGCGCGGTGAAAGTTATGTCCGCCGATGGCAGACTTGCCTTGGCATAAGTGCGGCTTGAGACAATGATTGACACGAGCACGTGACCGAATCAGTATTTCAGATTGGTGGAGATACCATTCCATGTATCAAATTTTTAGCTTAATGGGATTTATGAATGAAAGCATACCTGTAAACATTTGCACATCTCCAGGGTGACGGACCGCTTTACTCCTTAAATGAAAGTAATCCACGTAAATAAAACACAAAATCGCGATAAAAATCATGCAGTTTGTTACAATAATTTTGATCCACCACATCAAAGAAAAATAAGAAGACTTTTCATGTGATAAATATATAATCCCATGGTATTTTTCTCTGTTTTACGTCATCGTATACTCGTGTTTTTCGCGGAGCCGAACAACTTCTCGCCTTCGGCTTGAAGTTGTACGGCTACGCGAAAAAACACTCGTGTACGATGACGTCAAACAGAGAGCAATACCATAGGATTATATAAATAAATAAATATATAAACTAGAAGCATATCCCCTAGAATCATGATAAACAGCAATACTGAGATGAAAGTTAACGGCTACTCGTCCGCATGCATGAAGTCCCCGGAAATGCACGCATAATCGTTAAGAGACTTCGCCTATCGCTTTAACACATTTGATGCTTTGATGCCGTATCTTGTTGGTTCGAACCCCGATTGAAGACACCGTATTTCCATAAGAGCATGGCTTCTGAAGGGAGGCGGTCCAACAACTTAGTCTTGGCGCTACATATTCGAAAGAAAAAAGGCACCCAACAGAAAGAGAGGAACTGAAACTTCTGCGTAGGATGGAAGACTTTGCCGGTTACAATGGAGATGCTAGTATAAAAAAATTCGTCGACTAGATTAGAATATCTCGATGGCAGTATCAAGCTCTCTGTTAATGTTATGGAGATACAACCAATATCGCAGTATTTGTATTCCGCAAACGATATACCTGTGTTATTTATATAAACATTAGTATTAAGTCATGCGGAAACCAAACCACTTATTAATAAAGCGAGATTGAAATTAAATATATTCCATGAATACCCAAAGGTTTATTACTCTCTGCCTGCACTTCTGAATGCCTAAAGTAAATCGGCATGAGTTTCTTATGATTGGTTTTTGCTACTATTGCTATTTTTACCTTTAGATGTTGCACAAGTTCATTGAGAGAGCTAATGACCTGATTATTGCTTACCTATGAATAAAAATGACCCTGAACAAATTATTAAACCGTTAACTTCAAATCTGGTGACGAATAAAGTCAACAGTCGAAGAAAAAGTGACAACGAATATAGCTTCTGTCGAATCTTGCATAATGAATAGCTAGGATCCACATATAGAGGTTTAAACATTTTGAGATATTTCCCAGTCTTTGTCTATTGATTGGTGTTTTTGTTAATATTGAATATCTCGATTAGGAAGAATTAAGCTCCGCAATGGTAATTGTAGTCTTGGCGATAATTAAGATTTCGTACAAACACCGAGAAAAAAATTTAGTGTCAGCATACAATTCACAGTTGGTTTCACCTAGATAGCAACTCAGGGTGTAAGACGGACACATTTCACGTACGAAACAAACGGTTAGCTTGAGTATCAGGACACATTTCAAAGCCTCCGACTCAATGATTAATTACACTTACCAGCATGGGACAGCCGCTCTGTCTGGACTGAGAGATACACGTGATTTTAAATGTAAATTATGGTCACTTTATTCATGTTCAAAAAATAAATGTTCTGAAGTGTGTTACGGTGTGTGTGCCTGTTTTGTGTAATTTCTGTGATTTTGAGGTGCATTGCAGCAAAGTGTGTGACTTTTTATTTATTTTCTGTTAACGTTTGCCTTAGACGCTGACAGAAGGTTATCACAGACTGGTTATACTTTAAGGTAGAACGCTCCTCGGGGACTGATATTCGGACTCTTTCATTTTTACAATTCTTTTCTGATCTACCACTTGTAGAGGTTCATTTAAAGCTGTAGCTGAGAGAAAACTTTTCACTTGCTTAGTTTTTCGAAATTCGAAAATTTTATTTTTCTCCATATATAGAGTTAACACAAGAATGGCGGCCATTTTGAATTTTAAATATCTTTAATTTGTTCTCAAGTAACAAAATTTGCACGATGACCCCGAATTTTTATTCTCTGTTTTGAAAGAGAATGGTTGAAAAATTCCTTAAGGTAAGTTTGAGCAAAGGTTGAAATCTTTTATTTTCGAGGCGCATACTACCTTAATGTGAAACTGATTCTGATATTACAAAGTTCTTTATTCTCACTTAACGCTGACAACATACAAAGGGTGTTGAACCAAACTTTGGTGTCATGAATGTCTTCTACAGTGACTCAACAGAGAGAGAAATGCCAGGCCTTTCTTTCGCCGCCATATCACAGTATATTTATACCGAACCAGAGAAGAGCCGATGTATTTAATAGGCCTCACTCAAGAGATATTTGGATTAATTTTTGCCAAAAAAGGCTCTTGGCATATTCAATTTGCTATTTACAGCAACATTTCAGTTAATATTGTACGATGATTTTGAGGTCATAAGAAAATCAGTGAATTTTAAGTGTGATATGTTGCTAGGACTTGACTGAATCGGACATTTGCAAGAAAGATGGACGATACGGAGGTATCATACTAGCACTAAATTAGTGACTCTCGCTTCAGGTACAGATAGCTGAAGACAACCTGAATGCAGTGCACAGTTTATCTAGCCTGTGACTTCCTACACTTACAGGATTTTATAAGTATCTTTCTGTATACAATCAGATCATAAACTGCGAAATTCGAGGATAATAGGACCAAAGGACTTTATCCTTGCTGAAGCCTATTGTTTGCTCAAGTATAGTACTTTCCTCAAGTCTCGTCTTATACTGCAGAGTTGTCTTTCACGGGTCAGTAGCTGCAACCCTTGATGAGTTTTCACTATTTTTGCTTGAATTTAAAGAGGCACTCCCACTTGGTAACATTTTTAAAACACATTTTTTTAATGCCAACGGTCGATATTTGACGTGGCGACTGCGCGCGAATCGCGAGATATCGATGAAAACATGTCATTTCCCGAGCGTAGTTTTCACATCCAGAAGTTTTACGATCGTTTCTGATTATGACGCGAAATCCACCGAAGGTTTGTTGTCGTGCTGATTGACGATTTTCTAGGGAGTCCATAATAAGTTCGAATGACGCAATTTTACCTCCCACTGCGAAGACTTTATATACAGCATTATGCCTTTACCACAGGTCAGTTTTTGAAAACTTCATCTTAGCTTTGTCGTTGTCATTATTCTAAATCAGTTGTATTATATTTTTAACCAATACCACATAAACATAAGTTTTTACGTGTTAAATATTAGCCGCCTCCGATGACTAAATTTTGTCGTCTGCCACACAGTACGTGTGGTTCCACGCGCGCGTGGTATGCGTCTATGCATACCACGCGGTGGCCGCTATGTATCGACCGCACGTAACTGGGCTAGTCACCTATGCGAATTCTGGTGGAATCAGCAAAAATTGTTTTTCGTTTTATCACCAAGTCAGTAAGACTCAGCTTTCTCCCACGGGGCATGACCGATGACCGAGGCAAGTGGTACTGTGGCGTACAGCAGTGTCAGTGTAGACTCGTACTCCATAGCTTAGTTGACAATGGCCCAAGTGCCGAACATTCGATGTTCGGAAGCTGAATTTAGGTGGGCCACCGGAATTCAAACTTTTACTTTTTTGAAGACATGTTTTTATCGATATCTCGCGATCCGCGCACAGTCGCCACGTCAAATATCGACCGTTGGCACTAAAAAAATGTGTTTTAAAAATGTTACCAAATGGGAGAGCCACTTTAATATCATCTGCGATTTCTGGTTCTACTCCTCAAAGCATGTTGGGACGAGCGACGTTGGACTTGTCAACTCAGCCTGTACATGCTGCATACTGCATGTACATACTGCATGTTTATTACTGGTCCGGATTAAAATTCAAACGAAGCAATAAATACAATGTGCACTTAGCAGTTACAGATGCTATGTTGACAGGCTAAATAGTTGGTTGTTCAACGTGCTTTAGAGGAGTGGAACAACACTTTGAAATTGGCAAATAAAACAAAAGCAGTGAAAAAAATCCATCAAGAGTTGCACCTGTTGTCCCTTAAATTTATCACAACATCCGGGATGTATTCAGAAATAAAAATATCCAAATTTACTATGTAGAACGACTTTACCGACACCTATCTCTTTTTTCCGCTCGGCATTCCTATTCCGATTTATACAGCAATGCGTTAGCATATGGGTTGGCGTTCGAGTAGATTGTGACACGACCACGCTGCACATATACTGATTCCATGACATATGGCAGTTGGGGGAAACAGCGATGATTTCTTGTTTTGATTAATCCTCCTGTTTTTTCTTTGATCTTTAAGTTTTCATATCAGGCCGTAGATATAAAAAAACGAACTCTGATGACTGGATTGATAAGACAAATCTCTCAGGCCGACGCTGCATTTATCTGCACTCGTTAATGTGTAAAGTAAAGTGCTTTATTTACCCCAGAATGCCTTTCAATTTTCACAAAATACAATTAGAGTGTCTCCGTCGGCTTCGACGGGATATGTCGATAAGATATACCGGGCTCCCTCAGCGACGATGCTTTATCGCTGAGTCATATCTCTCGTTGGGGGTACAAGATAGAGTCCCTCAAGATAGGAAGAGAACCTCACATAGCATTACGCCGTAACGATGGCAACCAGATTGGCAGGATGATATCCGCGTGAGACAGACAAAAAAACTGATCATCCCCGGCAAATCACTTTCCTCTACAGCCGGGTATCAGATGCTATCGCGTTTCGCTGAATTTTGCGAAATCACATCAAGGGAGACAGGAAATTTTTGCCAATTTTCCACAGCTGCAGCGCGGCGGGTTTTCAGAAGTGTAAACGTGCAAGGCGGTGAAATGAGGGTAACAAATTGCAACATCATTCGTACGCCAGAGTCAATGTACTTCCAGAAGAAAATGTAGCACAGATTTCCCCGATCGAGCTGATGAATATCTAGCTACATCTCTTGAATATTTATTAGCCGGATCTGGGAAGCTGACGTGTCGACATGTTTTTTTCTAAATTATCTTTCAAAAATGTACCAAGGATAATTGAGCGCATAAGTTTACGATATCCTTCCGTGAATGTCTAATTGGCGATAAAAGCTTACAACTTCCGTTTAATTATTGCCAAAAAACATCGGCTCATTGAGCAGATTTCTATTCTGTAAAGCACTATCTGGGAAAAAAATGTGTCGTAAATTGTCTTACTTTCGGTGGAAGTCACGTTTCTCTGTTAAGGAACGCCTGATCGTAAAATCTACCGTCAAACTGCGATCTGTAACGCACCCTACTTTTGTCAGCAACTAAGCCTAGTGACGTCATGGAAAAAAATGAGTCGTTGATATGCCAAGCAAGGCTTCATGGCTTGGTTAGTCTCGTTTATTATTTGCGTTCTCCGTTCATTTCAGCAGCATCACAGTGCTGTCATGGATCACCAAACAATGTATAAGTAATTGCCGTAATATTTGCAAAAAAATAAAATCAAACTGTGCAGACGACAATACTAAAGTCAACGTCAGTACTATTAGCGTTAATATCACGGGGTAGTTTTTGCACTTGTCAAGAATGTGTTTTGTCTCGTTTTAATTAAAAACACCGGACTTTGGAAGTTTTTTCATTACAATCTACAAGACATTTGACAATCTAGTCATACAGCCGATGACAACCTGTTAAAGACGCCTCAATGATTTTTTTTCCTAAGAGAGATCATGACCTATTTCAGTTTGTTTCTGTCAGTGCGGCTAACAAAGAAAAAGAAACGTGTTTGCGGCGTCGGTTTTAATTCTCGTTTTCGTGTGTTTGGGTTATCGCATTACTCCTATGCGTAGTCAAATTTTACACGCTTGTACATATTTGATCGAAACAACGATGAAAGTGCAAAAAACCCGCCTATTCTGCAGTCACAGTGTAGTGAGTGTTGACTACTGTGAGTTATTTACAATCTGTTTAAGGGCAGGGGGTTGAGATTCCATAAAGGTATCACACAGGACCCGAGTCTTATCGAAAGTCGTCAAATATGACACTCATAGCATTCTTGGCGACATAGAAGAGTATACGAGTCCTCGGTTTCTCACCGAAGGCATGTCACGCCAAAAGGTTAGACAGTGCGTTCCATCAAATAAGCCTAAAACTTGCGCACCATTCAACCATACCATATATTATTGAATACCATGTCACTTCTCTCCTACCAAGATCTGTCGGCGCTCCCCTTAAAGAGTCAGGAGTCCCTTACAAGAAAACACATATTAGCATAGTGATTAACAGCTGATAGTGAACACTAGCAGATCGGAAACACTGTGACCATTCAGCAGATGCAAGAACCATACTAGGTTCCGTCGATTAACTTAAGGTAGAATGCGTCCCAGGGACATATATTCTAACTCTAAAACTTTTGCAGTACTTTTTGCTCTAATACTTGGATGGGGGCTCATTTTGAAACTCCTAGAATAACTAAAGTTTTAAGCGGCTTTCAATAATGAAAATTGACAAAGTTATTTTTGCCCATAGGGCTAACATGGGGATTGCGACCATTTTAAATTGTAGTAGTCGGTAAATATTTGGCAGTCTATTTCTCTAGTAATGAATGTTACAAGGTGACTCCTGAGTGTCATTCTTGATTTGAAAGGGAATTATAATTGTTTAAAATTTCCTAACGGAAAGTTTGAGCAAAAGTTTAAGTCTTTCAATTCCGAGACGTGTACTACTTTAAATTTAAAATTCCTTAATCCCCTTTTACAAGACATTATGTTTCCTTTAATATCTCAGAATAAATAATATCCCATGGATGGTAATTGTGATGGCTTACTTTTATTTCTTTCGTTTTCGTTTCATTCATTATTATTTTCATTGCCTGGACGAGATATGTCTCACGAGCAACGACAAAGGCACTTCAAATTGGTCAATTTTCTGAACTAAAGTATAACGCAATAGGAGGCTTGGCGTCAAAACACGATTTAAAGCAACAATTTCATGTTTTAACTCATGACCTTTTGACCCCATGATGATGCAAAAAAATGTGATACCCATCATCCCGTAAATTTGTACTTTCACAGATATGGCTGTTGCGTTCGATAGCCAGAACACAAAGAGAAACCGTCTTCAACAATATGAAACGAAATGTGACCCACTGTACAACTGCCTGCCGTCCCCTCTTGCCACAGGGCATGCAGGCATTATTCGTCTAAAAGTTATGAATACGATCAATAAATGTCATGCATTTAACTTTTTTTCATTACACCAGCCTCATCAGTGTCGCGTGTGTGCCTATTACTTTACCCTTGCTATCTCTGTATATTTCAAAGAAAACAATATGTATCTCTTATCTACCCTTCCTAATCCCCTTCATTAATTTGTTCTGCTCACCGATCACAAACGCTGGGGGCTTACCGCCCTGACCAAATAAATCGTTAGCAGATCATCAGATGAAATTTATGAACTGCTAACGATTATTTGGTCAGAGCTATACGCCCCTGCGTTGGTGATCGGCAGAACAAATTAATGAAGGGGATTAGGGAGGGCAATTAACAGATAAGGACTGTTTTCTTTGAAATACAATACAGAGATAGCAAGGGTAAAGTAATAGGCACACACTAGACACAGGTAAGGCTTGTATGATGAAAAAGTTTAATACATTACATTTGTTGATCATATTCATAACTTCCAGACAAATAATGCCTGCAGTACCCTGTGGTCTTACTGCAAATATGATCGGATGGCAGCAGTTTTGTTTCGTTGTTTGCAGGTCTCCCAGATACGCCTGGCTCCTGTATGATGTTACTTAATTTGTTTTTATGGGGATCCTACGAGCAGAGATACTCGACATAAAATATTAATGTCATAGTCTTTTTTATCAGGGGAAATATGACAAGATCGAGAAAGACATTTTCTTTCAGTTTTCATGACCCAAAGAAATCCACGCAGTGCATTGCTCGTCAATATTCTAATACTCGAAATAATCGAAAGTGAACATCGAGTGACTCATGAAATTTTTCACGAATCTTTCATGAGCTGGTTTCCCTTGACATGCTGTAAACTGTGTCCTGCACTAGAGCGTCCAGACTTTTTGTCTTCGAATCGAACTTCTTGCGCTCAAGTGCCCAGGCTGCTCATTAACCAGTCTCAAAAATATGCCCGCTTTAATTTTTTTGCTCAAGTTTACCGCTTTCTGGCAATTCTCCATTCAATATGGCTGATTGAAAACTCAGGATGGATGGATAAATGGAGGGATTCTATATGTATGAATGAATGAATACACTATGTGCGTGTAGTTTATATGTATGTGGATGAATTTATGTTTGATATATATATATATATATATATATATATATATATATATATATATATATATATATATATATATATATATATATATATATATATATATATATATATGTATATATATATATATATATATATATATTTAAGCTTACATACACAATGAAAATTTGTCTATGTATACATTTTTCACCTGTGCTATCTCTAGAATAAGCGTAATTGTGTAACATTTGGCCCCTCATTATGTGTATGTGTTTGTTTTCATAGATTTGTATGATATATATATATATAATATATATATATATATATATATATATATATATATATATATATATATATATATATATATATATAATATATGTATACTTGAGATGTACAGATAGCTCCCAGTGTTGTTCGTAGCGTGGTTTGGTTATCAAAATTACCAACAGAATAAACAGAAAATATACAAGCAGATCAGTAGACGTATGCAATTTTATTCATCCGCTATATAGTATATATAGTATATATACCACAAATTACAAATTACTTCAAGTTCAAAGTAATAGAATCTGTTACTTGAGTTTCATTCATCCTGAAATCCTTAGACCTAACTACTAAAAGTATTCTTTGTCCCACACTCTCGTTTATATGGTTGGGACGTACCATGATATTTCTAGGTGATAAAATATTTGCTAAATAATATTTGTTTAGGTGGCGACATTTTAAAACCAACTCAGAGCGTTTGTTTGACAGCGTAGATTTGTCAGCATTGATCATGTTTAGTTTTCTAATATACAAAGATTACATCGCGTGCTTATGTTAGAGTAACTTGATGCTTTGTCAATAATTGACCACAAGACGTCAAAGACCTGGTGCTTGTCTTTGAAAGTCAAAATAAACTTTGGCAACTCTGTGCTGTTTTACGTATTTCCGGCAACTTGAAGAGATAAATCACCCAGACTAATCGACAAGTATCACAGAGTTATGTTTCCTAATGTGTTAGTGTTGTGTGAAGTTGTTGCACTTATACTCTCTGCTCAGACAGCAGACCGCGGCTGTGGCTTTAGTGAGCTGGATTTGTATAAACATGTCACTGAGAAATAGACGTGCAGCAAACACATCGTACAAACTCATGTTCATAAATATAGAAAGGCCTAAAATAGAGTCATTTGTGTTTTTTATCGTAAGAAAGGCCAAAGAACAAAAAGCTATGAAAAATCTCAGAGTATTACAAATGTAGACAAACAAACAGTATTTGTGTACTTCTGTGTTTTTCCTGGTGCTATTCAGAGTGACCCAGAAAAAGAACAGTTATTACCAAATCTTGTAATGTGTTTTTGGTGATTTAGTTGTCTATTATTTTTTTTAAATATACGAGGGTAAGTTTATACACAATAATAGGAAACAGTGAACTTAAACTTATTAAAGATGCTGGATTAAAAGGGACAGGATGACTTTACTCATCCTGAGCTAATCTGTTGACGTCATAGGTCATGCAGGTTCGGGGCCCTTAGAGTCATCGCTCGGGTAGGAGAAACTACTCGCCAGGGAGTTGTACAATTGTAAGTCACGCAGATGTTAGAGGAAGGAAAGATTGGATTTGTTATCGCTGCTGTAACCTTACCCCGAGACAGCAGTTTTCGCAGTACTTGTTTAGGCATTTCACCGCATAGAGTCAGCCTTCCCTGACCCATGAAAATGTTTATTCTCTCTCCTACTTGCAATCTTCTACAGAAATGTAAACGTTCTTCCAAGGGCAAGCTACTGAAAAGAGTTTATGAAAGTCTCGATGTCGTTGAACAACGTGACAATTTTTCTTCAACTGTCTTTACTATGTAAAGCTTTTTGTAGCTACCAAAGTGCGCAAGAATATGGAACTTATTCGTAGTATGGGTTATGCTTTCTCGAATATTAGTTGGTGACCATATACACATATTAAAATGTAACTATGTTAACCGAGGCGTAGATACAATCCATTCACAAATCCCTCGAGATGCTATAATCTTCAGCGTCACCGCACGGCAAACTGTTGTCTCCCCTGGCAACATGTAGAGACTGGGGCACGGCGTTTTGTGCAGTTGCTTGACCCACAACAATGAAAGATATAACCTCTGTTTTATTTGAACCTAGCCCAGAACGAAAATCCTATGATTACATATTCATAGAAGACTGCAGAGCCGGTGATCGGGTAGTCACACTCCAGCGATTCATCCAACGCAATTTATTAAACTATGTGTTGTTTCAAGGCATTTGATTCAGACCCCGCCGGCATGCACACGCATTCGGCACAGTCCGCGGCAGTCTTCATTATCGGGGTTGCCCTCAGACGAATTGGGAACCGTGCATATGGGAAACATTCCACACATCAGTAGCGTAGGCTTTATGGCAGATACCTTTCACCACTATGCATTTCACCTATTACCGTAATATTCTTGGATTTAATTCCAAGGCATGTCAGCGATTCTGCTGCTATGCCTCTTTTATTCATATCACTCGCCCGCGCACGACTCACCGCGTCATTCGACTCACCGCCTCAGCTAAAAGCATTGATGTCTAGCAAGAATATTGAGGGACAGTCGCAATCGATTTGCCAGTACTTTCACTTCCAACTAACCACAGAAAAAATGAAAAAGTCAACCGAGGACACGAACGGTACTGGTAATCATATTATCGCTAATCATGTCCAATATTTTTCGTGGACTCGAAATTGCAAAATGCCGTCAGCAAAAAGCAGTTTGCATCGCAATTTTCAGCAACCTTTTCCTATTTATAAACCCTTTTATGTCTGCCCTAATTTACGAGATGGAGCCATGTAGGGAGATTCCAAGACCTTTCGAATGTAATTCTTCATTCTGAGGCACAACAATATGCGTGATCGTCTCCTGTTTCATTTTCGACAGGTTGGATAAATTGACGATGTCTTCCCCCGAGGGGTGGGATCTCACACCGCGTCGTCCTGTTCAGCCGCTGTAAAGCTTGCATTGTTAACGTTTGTACATACGGAATAATGTTTGAAGAAACTAACATTGACGTGTCAGCCGAATGGTTTGTTTTGCCGCCAATTCGGATTCTCAGAGCTAATGTAAGATTTTCCGCCTCCGCCGAAATCAGTTTTCGATTTTGATTCAACTGATGCGGTAGAAACCACAGAAAGGGCAACGACGCACATGTCTATTGCAAAATCTCAAAATTGCAAACAATCAACACAGATTTATTAGGATAAGTTCAATCATCTCAAAGCCTTCTTTTTTCTCAAACTCACGTATGATGCTGATGCTGACACATAACAACGAGAAGATTTACACACAGACTAAGTTTTGAGTTTGATAACTGCGGAGCATGCTCTGTTCTTTCACAAACGACATGTCTGTGAATCATTTCACTATAAGATGTGCTCTATGATGTTGCTAAGGTAACTTCTCCATTAAGAGCCAGAGAGCAATCATAAGTGATGCCTCATGATCATCTAGTGTGATGTAACCTCACGCGTGTTATAAACTTTGTTTCTGATGCCTCTGCTGTTCAACTTAACAATCTGTCTATAGGATATATATATATATATATATATATATATATATATATATATATATATATATATATATATATAACATTGACAATGTATTGCGGGTTACAATAAATCATGACGTTCTTTTCCACGACGTTTGTAATCGTTAAAATATGGACAAACTTTTCGACGGAAGGGCAACACCCATATGTTGAAAAGGTGTCGGAAAATGACCATTGCACGCAGCAAGCATCTTATTCCGCTCGAGTGACAAATTGACAACGATACAACTTTCCATTTCAGTCGTCATAGGGACTCACACTTTTTTCAATTCATAATTGCTATTAATAATCATTTTGACCTTGTTGTGTCGGAGAAACCCGAGTTGGGATTTCATAACGGGCCGTTGATGCTTACTGGCAATGGTTCTCCCCCTTGCAGTTTATTTGTGACATGTGTTCGACCTATATAATCGTGAACCACTATCATTGATATTTCATGTTAAATCATCAGGGTGAAAGAATTGAATGAAAGAATGAATTCTAAAACGTTTCCAAGACATTTCCTAGCGAAACAATGTCACCATGGCGACATTGCACAGTGTAACTGTAAATATGTCACTCTATTTCACGACGTGCAAGCATTACCATCCGCGCAGGGACATTTTTTAATTTGCGTACTTCTTTCAACGCGTTTCAGTCGTTCAGGGTTTCTATTTTCCTGATCATTACAACGTTCCTTGTTTGAGTGACAGATCAAAAGAGTAAATTTATGTACCATACAAAGAACAGTCCTGTCGCACACATTCGCCATCATTTTTTCCAGTTTTCACAGCACTTTGACTAATTCAGGATACGACATGACATCATCTCTTTAAAACGTCGATTATTTCTGTCCAATGGTGTAATCCAGTGTAAAGATGGCTGTTTAGCCTGTCATTTGTCATTTGTTTTGTATCTCAATGTCTTTCCAATTTTCCTCTCGTGTAAGTTACTGGTGTTATAATCAAAGCAGAGCATTATGAATAGTAACACAATTACTTCAAGTAAAAAGTAATAATACATATTTCTTAAGTTTCACGCATCTTGCAATCTTTAGTTTAACTTTTCCTTGGGTCTTTACTCTCAATTATAAGGTAGGGGCGTACCATTATACGTGGTCTTAGGTGAATTTCAATACCACCTAAGACTACAGTCTAATGGTACGTCCCAACCATATAGACGACAGTTTAGACCTAAGGAGAATTTAGTTCTGTCTGTTTGAGAATTGCAGGATGCAGGAAACTTAAGTAACATATATGATCGGATGCACAAGTCACGTTTGTCCTCTATGATAAAAAAATACCTGGATTTATGCTCGTGTCGTTCTACGTCACGACAACCCGCGTCTATGTCATAATTTTTGTGCATCGAAACGTTTTTGCGTCGATCTTCTTTGTGCTCGTCAATGTAAACAAACAACATGGCCGTCCGTTTTTCTCCCTGGATTAATTTTTGTGTCTTACGTGAAAATGTCGTAAAAGTGAGTCATAATTATGATAATCTAACAAAATACATCCGCTTGGCAAATTTGGTGTCCTTGAACTTTCAACGCACAGAGTAGACCTATTTTAAGCGGAAGATATAGACTATTTCTACTGCAACAATGCGGGGTAAAGTGCTGCGTCCAGGCCATACGTTGAGCCTCAAAATGTCGTGTAATGAAATCACAGTTTTCATCGCTACTACGACAATAATCCGAAGAATGAAAGTACAAGAGTGTAACGCCTGTATATTCCTGAGCAATTGTGTTCGGAAACATCAAACTCGAAGCTGGAAGGGTTCCGTAAGCATCGCAACCATGGTCGGGTGCGGCGATACATAGTTCGCGCCTCTGAGATTCATAACTTTGCCTCGGGTAGCCCACGCTATCTTTGAAATCGTGTATAACTTCGCGGAACGTACGTTTAGCATTTGCTCCATACATTGCTCCATACATGAACGTGAACGCACGACCGACGACTAGAAATGATTGACAACTTTGCGATGACGTATTGGTATTATTCCTAGAGAAGTTCAAAAGTTTGCAGGTGTAATCGTTATGGAAACCTACTTGAATTTTGCAAAATAGTAAAATAACGAATTTTTGGCAAGCACATTATCTCCTATTATATCATACCAGTATATTGATGGCGCAAATACAGCGATCTGAATGGTCGAGACGTGAAAAGAGCTGTACTATATTCGCAATATACCACGACTGGCACACGCACGCGCTCTCGGTCAGAGCAAAATCCATTTTTGACGTTCCACGCCAGAATTTCAATATACTGTTATGATATATATAGCAATAAATCACACCCAGTGACGGTATACCACTCGATTTTGACCAGTTCACTTCATATGTGCACTCGCTATCGCTCATGCATATATGTCGTGAACTGGTCAAAACCTTGTGGTATACCGTCGCTGTGTGTTTATTGCTTAAATATTCATCAATATCAATTGTCGGGCATATTGCCATCATATTGAAATACATTTCAGCAACAGATCTGTCAATGACAGCTTGCAAAATAACGCTCTGATGTGGTAAACCATTGACAGATTATGTGAACTTCCAACACAGAAACCGCCACGTAGATTACTTTTGAACTAGCATCAAAACAACGTTACCCTCTCGTTCTTTACTACCTTCGAAAATTCTCACGGAAACGTTCACTGATGTAGGTGTTTACGTTTACGGTAAGATTAATTTCCGCTGGCGCTGGGCGAAAGCATTTCCACTGGCCTTGGGTCTGAACCTTCCACTAATACAGCAACCTGAAAGTATCAAGACAAAACGCTACGTTGATTTAAGTTGTGCACCCAAAGTGGCGTGGTTCACTGCTCCAACAGAAATGGTCCAGAACGCCCTGGGAACATGGCACTCTACCCCGTCTCACTTAGTTGAATGAACTACGAGGAGCTAACGACCACAAGAGAGACCAAAAGTTAATAAACCTTCAATACAATCGTTCTTTTTTTTGCTCAAATGGTTAACATTTTGCAGGCATAATACAGCCAGCTATTTGCCTATTGATGAATACGTCTGCGACTAATTTCTCTGTGATTTAGATACTAAATTCGTCACTTTTATAAAAGGTTGTTTGTTCATTAAGCAGAACTCTGTTATATAATTCTTATCATTTACCTTTATCTTGTTGATAAATACAGTTAAAGTATGCACCTCGAGGACTGCACATATTCAGACTCTCAAACTTTCAAAATACTAATTTGGTCTACTACTTGTTGTTGTTCATTTTAAAGCCCATGGAATATACGGAGTTTTCACTAAATTCTGACTTATTTGTGTTAAAATATAACACAGGATGACAGTCCTTTTGACTTTCAGATGGCTTTAGCTTTTAGATGATTTGTTTATCTGGTACAAAACTAATAGCATGATGATCGCTAATATTTTATTCCTGATTTTGAGAGTGAATGGTGTAAAGTTTCCTGGGGCAGAGGTTTAGCAAAAATTGAAGTCTTTCACTTTCGAGGCGCAGACTTCCGAGAAGCTGACCTAATTCAAACAGAGGTAGAAATTTTCGAAACGTGATGCTGTGAGTTGAGGTTCTATGCGCCTTGAAAGTAAAAGATTAAAAATTTGCTTAAAACTTTCGCCTAAGAAAACTTCCAACCATTCTCTTTCAAAAATCACGATCAAAAATAAGGGGTCAGAGTGCAAATTTCTGTAACCGAGAAACAAATTTCCCAGTATTTACGGATCATGAAAACAAGATGGTGATTTTTTGTATATTCCAAGAGTTTCAAAACGAACCACACAAATGGTTGACCAAAATATATACATGTATTGTAAAAAAATTGAGAGTTCGAATATCCGTCTCCGTGGCGGATTTTATCCCAATATCAATTAAATAAAGTAAGGCGACTAATGAGGGATCCTGACTGTCATGTATGTAGTACAACCTATATCTGGCCATGACTTTTCGTAAAATACGAAGTTATTATTTTATTGTAAACTGTAATCCCACGTCTTTCATTAGCACTAAAACTGTACTCAAGCAAGACAAATATTTAAAATCCTTCATTAGCGTACTTTTCTGTCATTCGTGTTTAACTCAAACTTGGACTAATCTAACAATTACCCGCCGGCACGTGTGCGAAGCTCGTCTCAGATGGCAAGGGGAGGTTATGGGCCATCCAGATGTAACTCTCGCTCAGGGCTAGTGGTGCGAAATAGAAAAGACTCCGAACTGTGCGTTCTGTGCAAAATTTCAAACTAATAATTGCATGAATGTGGACATTGTGAGATAGCTCCGATTGTGTTGTAAATGGATGGAAAATTTTAATTGATTTAAGGAGAAAGCTCAGGGTCGAATTTTTTATCAGGGTACTGAAACGGAACTCACATACGGAGAAAAACACACTGTCTCGATGGCAGATGAGTCAGCAAAGGGTGTACAGATATTTCAAAAGTAGCTGTATAGGCTGGAATGCTAGAAGCTGTTAAACTAGAATGCGCCTCGGAGGCCGATATTTGGAAGATCAAACCCTTACATTACTTTTTTGGCCCACCAAATGTGTGTGTGTGTGTGTGTGGGGGGGGGGGTCATTTTGAAGCTTGCTCAAGGAGTAACTGAAGTTTTCACCCACTTATTTTGTTAAAATGAAAAAAAAATTCTTCCTTATAGAGTTAATACAGGAATGACGGCTAGTTTGAATTTTACGTCTGATAGGAAATATTGGGTAATTTGCGTCTTCAGTGCCAAATTTCGCACGGTTACCCGGATTTACCTTTTTATTTCGACAGGGGATGTCGCTTACTAAACGTTTTAGCAAATAAAAGTTTAAGATTTTTTAATTTTGAGGCGCGCACTGCCTTAAAGATGAAGAGTTGATCTTGGTCTGCACAGGCAGTTACGAAGTTCGTTACGCTGTATGCATAAAGTTTGAAAATTTATCGAAAAATTTAAACTCTACTCCGGTATCGGTTAACAAATGTTACGCTAATTTCTCTGAAATTCTCCGTAAACAACAGTATTTGTCCTGGGAGTACAGTTGACTCATCAATTACGTCATGCGCATTACGTCATGCGCATTACGTCATGCACATTACATAGTGATAGGATAATGACGTCACCCAACTCACATTCATCCGGACGTAGGCATATTGATAACGAACCATGGATATCTGATGACCCGTCATGCCGTTCACAGACCCTAATAGGTCAGACAAATTCCCAATTAAAATGCCGTTAGACCTGATTTGTCCCAATGTCGTAACCACCTGTGATGACACTATTAGTCTGGCTAAGATATTACCCAACTTCCTCGTCAATATGGACTGTCTGTGCCGTGTACAGAAAGAAATGACGTATACCCTCGGTCTTTGGGGCTGCACAGCGTTTATATTGGTAACTTGACCACAAAGGGCGATGTTAATGAGTTCGTTAATGCGGGACGAGTATTCACATGTCTGAAAGCAACTGGGTATTTTACGTTCACCGTTATTAGTGAGACGTCTAACCTTCTCATTAGACCTGGAAGATCGCTGATAATGATTGGCATATTTTTGTAAGACACTTGGTACTTTCGCGTGTGTATGTGTTTTTTCATTTTACTATGTTGGTTGATGCACACCTAATGATCGTACTGGACAGAATGTTACAACAATATGTCAAAAAAGTGACAAGAAAAATAAAATGATAACCTCTTTTGTCGTCATGGTCATACAATGGTCGTTAAAGCTGGTTCATTTTGTAGCGAAATTTGTAGTATTTTGGCCTATTTTGTTCTTTTCTTCTTGAATTTCGCTTCCGTTTCATTCGCCGAATTATTTCGATAGTTTGGCGGCATGGTGTAGAACCATCCTAAGAGACCTTTTGACCACTTGAATTGTGCTTAATTTTCTTTTCGAAGACAAAACTTATTTAATACTCTGCTGTGTCTATAATATGGTGACGGTATTCAAACGGCGTCTGCAGTAATTCTGCTGTAGAAATGATTAATTCCAATGCACGTGTTACTGATGTAGATTTCGTACCTTGTTTAAAATTGTCAATGACAATCGCGAATTCTCTGCTTATCAAGTGTAATAATAAATTGCAAATTAATTGATTTTAATGAATTCAACCATGAACTATAGATTACTCTCTTACCTAAGTGTTCTAATGCACTGTTTCAAAGAAATGGTTGATGTCTATTAATTGCATAGTGTAATTATTTGTATTACTCGGTGCCTACAATTCTTGCCCACGTGGAATGGAGGGGGTTATTTAATCTGCAAGACATCCTGTTTAACTGCCTCAGCTACTTACGGTAAAAGAGAAACTCGTGATCTGCTAATGGGATGTTCAGTCAGTGAAAAAGTCTCCTACTAGGCTAATCGTAGGTGTAAAGTACTAATGAAGGGTATTGCGGTTGACAATTAACGGATATTGAATGCCTCTTTATTAAATAGCAGACACAGCACAGCGGGTAGTGATCACACAGGCCCATCATCGTACCCCGTGCCAGAGTGTATGTCCATACACAAATTAGAAAACATAAGTTTGCATAGTATTTCTCTTGTTTTGTGATAAGGTCATACTTTTAAAAGTTTGCAATTTTGCTGTATTTTTTTAAGTCACTGACCATTCATCAAATATTCATTAAACCGAAAATATATTTCCAGAGTGAAAGACGCCGGCGTTGAAAACGAAATATGCAATATCGGGATTGTTGCAACGTTTTGAGCGTAACTGAAATTACGCAAACACAAGAGTTTATATATAGCACTTTTTGGTAAGTAATGGACACTTAAAAATGGGACATCAATTTGTTAACAAACACAATAAAACCTTCATGTTGGCTTTCAGTTTTATCAACCCCCTTGAAAGCATAGTGGTATACTTAGGGACCACGCCCGCCATAAAATGAAAGTCGGTAGTACTTTTCCCCATCTAGCCCCTCCAGATGAAAATAGGAAACTACGTACAATAACAAATCTGTGGTTTGATCTCCCCTAAAAACCCAGATAAATTATTAAACGGGTTAATATCATGATAATTGATCAATAACAAGATATCTCGAGCACGTGGTTTTCACGGTGAATTGCACGTGATAATCTCAATTAAAAAAGTCAACCCCCCTCTCGAATTTAATGAGTTCAGTTTGTCATGTGCGTGACTTAATTTCTTAGTTCATCTTATTATTGTGAAAACTTGTAATATTATTTTATTTGTTTTCCACGCATTCGTTAGGTAATCATGAATAAGGAAGAATATTGCAACCTAATTTACATAATGCCCCTCATCATGAAGCAAAATGACTGGTGAATTTACCAATCGCCAGACCGTAAGTTTAGGACAAACGATCACACCATGTCAAAAACAACCCCAAATAATATTGAAGTTTCGCCATGATCAATAATCAAAACCTGGAAAAAAAGAAGCATTATTTATCCAAATGTCAAATGAGCTGTTAACTTTTCAACAATTGCATTCGTCAATAAAAGTCAGCGCTAATGAATGCCAAATTTGACAAAGGGTATTTTCACGCGTGTGCATTAGGAGCCAATTGATTTTTTTTTTGCTTTTTAAGTGGCCAACAACTTATTTTCATTGGCGTTTTTGTACCAGCGGTATGATCGCTAACAAAGCGATGAATTGTACACGTAACTGATCGGCATTTATTCATGAAATCAATTTATGATTCATGTATAACGACTTAATAACATGTTTCCAATATGACTCCATCGATTTAAATTTCCAAGGCCGACTCTGGTTCAATTTATTAAGTGCGTTCTGTTGATTACGACATGTATTGCCATCATGATCACAACCACAACGACCACAACGGCGATCATCGTTATCATCGTCGTAGTCGTCGTCGTCGTCATTGTCGTGTCGTCGTACGTCGTTGTGACAGTGGTTTCGTAATCGTCATCATCATTATCATCATAATCGTCGTCGTCGTCGTCGTCATCATCATCATCATCATCATCATCATCATCATCATCATCATTACCATCATCATTATGTGTGCAGTCCCCCTATCTTTCACAACAAACTTCAAAACATTTTCATAATAAATCAGCTATTGCTTGTTTAACCGAAATATACGAAATTAGTTGCACTTTCAACAAACATAAATACATGTGCAATCAAAGCAGAGCTGGGTTTCATACATCCACTATTTTCGTGAAATCTAAACACATTCATAAGGTAAAGCATTATGCGGTTATAGATTTTTGCCACAATGTGAAGTTGAAGAACACACAAAATATCAATAGTTTTAACACAGTAAACGGTGTAAGTCAAATTTAATGATATCGCCACAAGTTGGTCAGGTTCAACCCGTCTATTTTTGTGATGTGGCTGAACCGAGCCCGGGGATCTGAGGTGAGATGAAACTGCGGTATAGTGTTCGTGAAGGTCGTGCCTTTCGAGTCAAGGTTTTACTTCCATTCTGTTTGGGAATCCGATGTCATAGAATTGAAGTTCATGCAATCATAGCTTGGAGAGAGACTGGTTTGTCCACTGCAGGGCGTTGTGATTCGGATCAGTGCGAAGCCGCTTTATCGGCGCCTAGGGAGAACTAGTGTAAATTTAATAGGAACACCTCTCGGCAAAGCATTGTGGGAGTTTTGAGAATCCCGCATTCAACTTCTGTTTTCGGAGCGATGCATCGCGCCTGACGTTTGAGTATAGCAACCACGGAAGTTGGGCCCGGTGGCGAAGAAATATGGTTACCAGTTAGATTAAGGGAATTTGCAAATTATACCCACTTGAGCTTCGTATTCGATCAGTCACCAGGGACCGAAAACCGACTGGCTGTATAATATGCTTGGTGCCTTCACAACGGCGATCTTTTTACACGCTGAGCTGCGTTCGGCTCTTGCCAATCGCAATCTGAACAGCCACAGAGGTATTCCAGCATTCGGGTAAGTTCTCAAACGCAATATATACATACCCATGCAAAACAAACTGATTTCGCAGTAACCGTTGCTGACTGTCACATAAATATTTCGCAGACTAGTTCGTTCATGCAGAATGTTCGATAAAGTGAACGCTTTTCTCAGAGTCGCCTTCACAAGCGATAAAGGGGCACGTTTCCCATTGAAGGCAACAACGTTTGGTGAAATCAAATTCTTGTGCTCACTATATGTATAGCTCAGTGGGCTATACACACGAACCTGTGAATACGACCAAGGGGTGTAGTGCTACTGTCAGCCGGTAAGTGGCGTATGTGAAACTATGATTTTGATATCAGTATAGAATCCATAGATGTCATGTATGTATGTATGTATGTATGTATGTATGTATGTATGTATGTA
>LD526268.1:53405-73906 GCA_001465055.1 Ptychodera flava
ATCTATCTATCTATCTATCTATCTATCTATCTATCTATCTATCTATCTATCTATGTATCTATGTATGTATCTATGTATGTATCTATTTATGTATCTATGTATCTATGTATCTATGTATGTAACGTGTCTATGTATCGATGTATCTATGTATCTATGTATCTATGTATCTATCTATCTATCTATCTATCTATCTATCTATCTATCTATCTATCTATCTATATTGTATCTATCTATCTATGTGTGTATCTATGTATCTATGTATCTATCTATGTATCTATCTATGTATCTATCTATGTATCTATGTATCTATGTATCTATCTATGTATCTATGTATCTATGTATATATGTACATGTCGTAATTGCATGCATCGTGATATGTCTATTAGTCCGTGCAGAAAGGTATAGGCCTATATGTAAAGAGAAATTGGACGAGCAGTCGAGTAAAACATTCCTGATGTAAAACTGTTTCGACGATACCAGTTGTCATGTTTTCCGCATTTATCAGAGCTCACCCCTGCCAACACTGTGACGACTTACTGGCATACACATGCAAGCGTTAGCATTGTGCAGCCTTGTGCAGCTCGCTGTGTGACTAAAAATAATGTTTTACCAGGTCGCAAAGTCAAAAGGTGACCAAATAAAAGCAATTAAATTTTACGCATTTAGTAAACTAAGTCATCCGTGTTATGTCGTTCGGTCTGTTGGTTATGGACAGCACGCAAGTCACATTATAGACATAGAATTATCGATAACCTTTAGACCCCGACGGGTAACGGCAGCCACCGAGTCTCCAGACAGGTTTTGAGCCGTGGAAACACTTATGAGTGTTCATGGCTCACGAATTCTATGATTGATGTTGGCTTGAAATTAAAGTCACTTCTGGACATCACGATATTTCATCATCGTTGCCAGCTTCGGCGTTGAGGCGAGTCGTGACGGGGCGTGTCTAATGAGAGCAGATTTCTGCTAATAACGCTAATGACGCTCGTAAATAGGTGAATTCTTTCCTCCAGCGCAGACCGTGGGACGATTTATCTCCATTATGTTCGAATTAGCCAAACAGCGGACATGGCTATACAGGAGATCTCGACAATCGTTTCGAATTATCATTTTTTTATTGTGCTAATCCGATCGCGGGATATCAGCGCGCGTTTTACAGGATGATAAAAGTCCATCGTTCATGGAAAGTAGGCCGATTTGATCCGTCGTAATGTTCGTGACTTGCCCGTCTCGGTTCAGTATTACATTTAAACATCAACACAAAGTTGATCGACAAGTTTCAGGAAAATGCAGCAGAGCAGTTGAGTGTGATGTTTATGGCTCATAAGTAATTCATTTGCCATTTGCGATGGTGCTTTTGTGCAAAAACAATACCAAGGCCATATTAATAAGCAGAACTCTCCAAGCTATTGCTATCTACTTCCAATTGAAAGGTTATTAACATAATCGAGATGTTATTACTTCTCATAATACGTCATAACTTTGTTTACCTTTCTGTTAGCTTGACTTGTTGACGGGTGTTTTGCTGCATTCACAGAAGTTAAATCCCTCACGATGGGGTAATTGAGACATTTGTACATTACATGTAATTTTGTCTTACATTAGTCAAACAGAACTGCCCAGTCCCGACGAAATTTTTATATTGTTAAGCTTGATCCCAACGTTTAAGGTGGAGCTGCATGTTACAAACACAGTTTTTTCAAAGCAATATTTCTCATCAAAGATGACAAGGAAACCACCTCATACTATATATTTTCAAAAAGCAGAGAATCTAAAGTTTAGTATGGTAGCAATGGTAAATAATGGAGATTAACTTCACCGTACATGTGGTATCATACATTGCTTCTACTTGTCACGATATACTGCCAGCAATTGAAGGATGAAGAGGATGTATATTTGGGATAAAAAAACTCAATTTTGGTATTAATGATAAAACTTAATGTAATTAAAAATCTTGGCACTATTTTCTGAAATGTAATACTTCACTTGAAAGAAGAGTATATGAAGAAAAAAAACGACTATATTTTATTTTGCATTATCTATCTTCATTGTAGAATGACATACGTTGAAAGACTGACACTCAAAAAGTGATTAAAAACATGTTTAGCAAATTTAAAATACCTCTTATTCAAAATATAAAAACTTTATTGCCAAACAAAATAGTCGTTTTATTATATAGCATTTAAAAAACATATTATGAAAATTTCGGAAAATTTGACTCAGCCAGAATGGAGTTAAATTCTTTGGAAATCTTGAAATTGGTTGTAAAGAGAAGCCAGGAAATCGGGTGATTTGCATACATTTGCATAAATGAACTTTCTCATGCAACTTACGACTGCTTGACAAGCTGAAAGGTAAACCCAACCAATCTTTTAATCCTGGGTTAACATATTAATTAAAATTGAATGAATATTTTCAAAAAAAGTGATTTTTTGAGCAAAATGCGCTGTTGTGGGTGCAGCGCCCCCTTAAATGTTCATTATGCACGTATTTGTGCCAGGTGACACTCTGCGTCCATCTCTCTCTCTCTCTCTCTCTCTCTCTCTCTCTCTCTCTCTCTCTCTCAAAGTTAGCGCACGAAGAAAATATACTCTGTCAGCGCCGGTGTTTCCATGACAACAGCCGTCTGATTAAAAAGATAACAAGAAAAACATGAATATACCAGACGAACTCAAAGAGATTATATCCAGACTGTATTCAATGTCCGGAAGAACATTCAATATATTTACAAAACCGAACGCCGATTGTATTATTGTTTTGACAGACGACTTCAATGACAGTGATGTCGTGCACTGTGACATTAAAGCTATCTGGATGAACTGACTGACTTTGCGAAGGCGGTTAAATTTCCGCCCAGGGGGATGTAGTACAGCTGCAACTGGACTAGTAATGGGAGATGGCCTATTCAGTTAATCGATCGACAATTAACGTTGAAGTTCATGATGTGTCAAAGTGGTATGTCGCGACAGTGTGTAAATTAGCTACAGAATGGTTCACTTCAGAATCACACACAAGCCTTACTTATGTCTGAGACGAAATAATATAAATTAGCATTTACAGTATTATATTTTGTCCGTGCACTTTGTTCAAAAATCAACACGTTTCTATATTTTCCCGAATAATGATGTATGTTGGTTTGGTGTCTTGTCCATACACGACTGATTTACTTGGTAAAGTGTTTGGTCAAAAAGTCAAACACCAAAGAGTGGTGCCTTCATTCTTATTGACAACTAACCTTGGCAAAACCATCATCCAGCACAGTTCAACTATACCCTTGAACTCGAATTTATTTCGGGGTGGGCACACATTGCCGGTTATGCATGTTCATCGCGTGATACTAAAGATCTAGGAAAGGGTCGCGTTTTTTATGTTGGCTTGGTACATGAATTACCCATCATTATTGAGGGTAGTCCCATCGTTTCAACTTCACGTTTCCGCCATACGAGTGCTTTGAGAGACAGAATCCTGATCGAGTATGCAAATCTGCTACTTTCCAGGCCCCACTACCTGTCTCTCTGTCTCTCTCTTTGTCTGTTCCTTCCTCTTTACCCATCTATCTATCTATCTATCTGTCTATCTATCTATCTATCTATCTATCTATCTATCTATCTATCTATCTATCTATCTATCTATCTATCTATCTATCTATCTATCTATCTATCTATCTATCTATCCATCCAGCTATCTATCTTTTTATCTATCTATCTATCTATCTATCTATGTATCTATCTATCTATCTATCTATCTATCTATCTATCTATCTATCTATCTATCTATCTATCTATCTATCTATCTACCCATCCATCCACCCATCCATCCATCCATCCATCCATTCATCCACCAATCCGACCATCCATCCATCTAGCTCTCTCTCTCTCTCTCTCTCTCTCTCTCTCTCTCTCTCTCTCTCTCTCTCTCTCTCTCTGTCCATGTATTTTGGAGTTTATCTCACTTTGTAAAATCTTAAGATGTGCCTTTCGTCTCTCTGAATGTGAAGATTCTATACGTTCTATGGTGTTTATACGGACCGATTAGTCATGGTCGATCTAATTAGTGCATTTATGTGACAGAGTAAGTCCCCAAAATACATGTTTTGAGTGTTATGTTCAATAAATCTGGATTTCTATGTGCTAATAAGCTTTCCCCTTCCGAGTAACAGTCAACTAGCCATCCCATCGTCGTTTATATTGTCAACCTGTACCGTAGAATTAACTTGTTCTGCTTGACGTAGATCATAGCTATCTTCAATCCCGGTCTAAACTACACCGGCAAAAGTGGAAACATTCAACGTTTAATGTTCATGTTATTAATTAATAGATGTCAATGAGAAAGCGAAATGTATTAAAATATTGATAAGTGAGACAGCTAATACCAACACATTATGCAAATCTAAAATGGGTGTTAATGGTTTTTTAATGTGTTTTGACTCCATTAGAAAATACCTCAAGGTTACATCTTTATCTGCGGGAGTAAATTTGACAGATTCAAGAATAAATACATCTTTTACAGTATCTTTAGGCGGTACAACCATTTATTTGATGAATTTAATTGGCTTTTACACTCTGTTCTGGGTTCTCCTATCAGTGGAGATGCTACATATTGCCTCCCCGCCTGTTGTAACGTAACTACTTCCATCCTGCGCAGATAGATGGCTTTTCGCTGCGTTGAAACGTTAAGGCTGTTGTAAACCCATTGTAGACATTCGCGCCCTGTATCAAATCACAATTGTGGGTGAAGGGACGGTGATTTATCGTAGTCTTCAATGATACCTTTATTTTGTACCGAAATTTATTCCGCTTGTTTTTCTTGGTTATTGAATTCTGGATGCAATTTTTCAAGATTAAAGATGATGATGATGATGATGATGATGATGATGATGATGATGATGATGATGATGATGATGAAATCTTTTTACATAACTTTTTCTAAATACAATCTGTAATGTACATGAATCCACAATCACTCATTAAATACATGCATAGAAACTTTAACAAATCATCTAAAACTATGCAACAAAATCGTTATTTTCTGTCAGATAATCGCTCAGCGAAGCAAGTTGACTAAACCTGAGGGCGTTGCAATCCTACACGACAGTAGCACACGTGCGGGTGGGCTTTAAATCAAAGCTCATAGGATCTTCCCTACGTCAGTCAGTACGACCTGAATAACCGGGTTGCGATAACATGATATGGCGAACTTCCATTATCCGATGCTAAAGGATGTAAAATTAAACAGACAATCGTTTAAGCCGGCAGGCATCAGTGCGTAAGCCTTGGACAACCTAGTTTCGATTCAATTCAGAATAGTTATTGCCCGAGATTACTTTTGTTTAATGAGTTTTTTCTTTCAAGCTGACGGCGTTACCATCGTTTTTGTATGTATGACTTGTTTTTGTATCGTTTTTTGTATGTGTGACTTGTGGCACGTGTTCCTTTTTACTGCGTTTGATTTTGCATATACCGTGGTCTTTAAGGGTATACTGTCACCTGTTCCAATTTTGCCACAGTTACCATGGAAAGAGAAAATTCAACCAATCACAGATTTTAAGCGGGTGGCCGCTTTTTAAAAAAGCGCCCTCGCATGTTCATTTCGAATACCAAGGAACTCCCTTTTGACCATATAACGGCATATTTAGATTACAGGTGACTGTATACCTTTAACATCCCTACGTAAATGGAATCTTCCACAGGCCATGATCAGGTAGAACCTGTAGGTAACTCACAAAGAAAACGACTGCATTTCTTTCTGTTGTGGATCAATATCTATCCCAGTTTTTGTTAAGAATGTAATAAACTGAAGATAACTACGCTAAACGAATATATGGGAGAATAATATGTCCGATAAGCTCACCAAAAAGTCAAGTCCATCATTATACGATCAGCCGATCAATTCGCCGATCGAACAGTTCGCGTTATACAGCTCATTTTACTGCGAGAAGCACGCACGACTCTCCGCTATGAAGCTGATGACATTTACTACATAACAATGATAATTCTGCCACACGTTCACAAGCCTTGAATCTGGATGAAGAGCTAATTATATGTATCCTTTCTGACGACATTATAGCGATATACTGGTTCAACCATCACATGCCGTTATAACTCTAATATTGATCCATACACAACATGAACATCGTGTTCTGAGAAGATCGTTATTCCAGTGGCGTGCAAAAACCCTGCTGGTATTAAGTACTGAACGAATATAGAATTCACACGTCGCTAATTTAATGAATATTGTAAAAAATGCATTAGGTAGCTTAAATATTGTGCTGTGTCAAATATGTAAAAACCTGACAATCAAGTTACATCGTATTAATGTAATTTATTTAATATATCCCCTAGGGTCTCTGGTAGCCTTCGTTATTTATTTCTGCTAATTAAAACTGATAATGAAAGTAGAACTGAATTCAAAGCATCGCATAGAGGGTGACAGCCATTTGCACGGCATGATTTGCAAAGTACAATGATTAATGAGCGATTCTGTGTACCTTGGTCCGTGATGAATTTTTTAGGGCCGAGGGGGATTCAGTTTCAAAATCACCACGAGACAACGATAATTGATAAAATTGATATAGAGAATAATTTATCCGTGTAAATAATTTATCGTTAATCCCTTGCTTGTCAACATAATTCATAATTCGATCCTACTTCTTACACCGATGGTTTCACGACATCGAAAGCACACAGCGCATACAAGCCTTTACCGAATGGGGAGCACGCTGTACGGTTCCCACATACACCCGGCTCGGTTCTGCAACCTTAGGGAAGCATATACTCATAGATATCAAACACTCCATCGTAAAGAAACCGAATTCTTGAATTTTAACTCGTCGATCAAATATTGAGATCCGTCGCATGCCCTGCACGTTCACCATGAACCGATTTAATGACACCTTACAGCAAATGAAGGCATTGCTATCCAGTTTAAGGTAGAACCGGCCTCGGGGACAGAAATTCAGGCTTTCAAATTTTATCATTTCTCTTCTGATCTACCACTTGTGGGAATTCATTTTAAGGTTCTTTGTGAAAGAAATTTTTTCACTGTCTTAGCTTCTCAAAAAATCGAAAATTTTATTTTCCCCCATGGATTGAACACAGGAATGGCGGCTATTTTGAATTTCAAATATCGCGAAATCTTACTTTGTCTCACTCAAATATTTATTGATGAAAGTTTGAGCACGAGTTTAAGTCGTTCACTTTCGAGGCGCATATTACTTTAACAGAACAGGGGAAGACTGATATACGCCGATATCGGCCTTTGCTCCATGTAGTCCCATGATGCTTTTCGCGCCATGGCATTTGTGGCCCATTTTACACCGGATGACCCATTCGTCACCCGATCGAAACACAGGCGCTTAACTTTTCCGTTATCATGAACCTTGTGAACGGACAACATGAATCAGATACAATATGTATACGACAGAAAAACATGTTTTGTTTCAAGTGCGTACACAGCATGCACAAAGTTTAAAGCGATCGCAGCAATGCATTGTGGGATAATCGGAGAAAAGGTCTATAAACTCTGTCATTCATGGCTCGCTACTTAAATTTTAGTTTTTGGTTGTCATTATTCGAGGCAGAGGATGAATAGCACTACTTTTGAATTTATTATGTTCAAGAATTAGTTTTATATTCAAGAACGTCAAAAATTTATTAAAAAAAACTAAAAACGGCGGACCAAAATCCAAAATGTGGTCAGTGATGCTCCTTATTGTCCCTTAGCTACAAAATTAGACACATTCGTGGAATAGTTGCACAGTTTGAGAGTGAAGGAAACTGCTCGAAGGGAAACATCAGACACGACGCTACGCCATCAATTGCAAAAGCAACCACAGAGAGAGACGTTGACGCGAGGACGCCCCCGCACTGGCGCGATTATGGTGACAATTTGAAGGTCATCTCGATGAGATGGGGCTATCTATGGTCGAGTAACTCTGCGCGCTTTTAAGGAGAACGCGAAGTGACTGCTTGTCAAAGCTCACACGCGACATACACGCTAGAAGGTCGAGGCGCAGTGACCCGGAAACGGTGGAAAGTTTCCAGACAAGCCGGTGAATTGAAGCTGAAGTGGTTGAGAAAATCACTCGGACAGGTTTGCATTAATTTTATATGTTAATCGTGATCTGCTATGCTGAAGATGGTCACGAGAAATCCATCTGCATCATCAGGCTAATGAACTTTGCTTTCAAGTCGAGTTGAGGAACTGGCTTGCAAAGGAAATTCTAGATATATTCCAGAAAAGGGGAATTTCCAGCACATCGTCGCAGCTACGGGCACTCAGCGATAATTCTAGTAATCTAAGCTAACTGCATGGGCTACGATTTGTAGAGCGACTGTGAGGCGGCGCAATCATGATTAATTGTCTCTGTATAACCATTAAACTTCAATCCTGCCGTTGAACTTGAAAACTTTCATGTATTGTGATGACAAGCGATGCCTTCGCTTCGGGAGTTTATTTTGTAACGTGACAGCTTTTCATAAAAATCACTGTTTTCGAAGTACAGTGCGCCGACAGGCATCAGTGATTCCATCAGCGTTTACACTTAAGACGATTTACCCTCGAGCATGCGCAGATTGTAAAACAACGCGCCTGGTATCTGTCATTCGCGACTATCCTCCGTGATGCATTGCTTCAGCGGTATCTTCATCTACGACACAGATATGCAGAGTTTTCTGAATTTACACATTGCGAAAAAAAAAGTAATCAGTAAACTGGGATATCAGATAATTTGAACAAGGTAAAATCGTCAATTGAGCAAGTTGCAAATGGCAAATTAATCAGTGGGACTATCGCATGACAGAATGATAAATTGTTTCGTCAAGTAAAGACGATAACAATTGTTCCAATCTATAGGCCTAAAATTGAAGAATCTCACCATTATATTTAAAATGAAAGCCATCCCTTGTTAACTCTATGGGAAAAAAATCCGATTTTCGAAGAACTAAGCCGGTGAAAAGTTTTTTTACACCAAGAGCTTTAAAATGAACCTCCACAAGTGGTAGATCAGAAAAGAATTGAAAAAGTTTGAGAGTCCGAATATCTGTCCCCGAGGCGCATTCTACCTTAACCTATAATCAACGAAATTTGAAGATGAGAAGAAGTGCCGCACGACTGGCGAAAGAAGAGGTGTAACAATTTGCTTTCTGAGTGTTTGAAGGGATAAATAATCAGGCCTGCAACACCACCACCGCGTCTTCAAGGGTAGGCAATGCATATTTTCCAGAACGTATCGCGGGAGGGCAGTGTTCCGACCGTTTCCCGTTGTTCCCGACAATTGAGATACCGGAGTTATCGCATTCAATTCGATTGGCATCGGTCAAACATTCAAATACGGCTTTTCTGAGAATCCGTTACCTTAGCTACTAACAAGGTAAGCGAGCATTCATTCATTCATTCATTCATTCATCGGCACCGAATCGCATCAAATATGGCTGTGTTTAAAATCCTTGTCATCAGTGACCAATTCTAGACCTGGGACAGATCGGAGATCTTCTGAGCAACACTGCTGATCGCCACACCTTGTTCATGACGTAAATGGGTAGAGTGTTGTGCAAAATGCAACGCATTGAGAACTTTGTTCATTTATTCTGATTTTGTTTGTTTGTTTGTTTGTTTGTTTGTTTGTTTGTTTGTTTGTTTGCTGACTAACCATCCGACGGGCGAAAGCCCTTTCCAGAATCAGGTGTCCCCCTCTCATTTTAAAAGGAGCGATGAGGATAAACACGCCTTCATGAAGGGCACAGCACCACATTCAATTGATCATGAGTCCAGTACCGTGTTCACTACACCCCGATGCCATATTGCGATGACCAACTAACTAGAAAAAAATTAGACAATGAACACGCGGTGCTTAGACTTAATGCTACGAAATACAGCTCGCCTGTTCGCGTCGAAATTCCCGAGGTGCCTTCTATGTGCTGGCCGATATATTTAAGTTGATCGCACCAATCACAGCTTAGTGTTGTCATTAAAGTGAACCTCCGTTCCGTGTACACACGCGAAAATAAGTGTGCGTGAGTGGAATTGAGTAGACGTGAGAACTACATAATTCTGATGACATGCTTAAATGGTGTTGATTTCTTCCGAATGATCGAATAGTGGTAAAATGGTTTGAATCAGACATAAAGTTACACAACACTTGCGTACTTAACCAAACTGCGATGTTGACCCTAGTTGACCTTACTGATCCCGTTTTTTCCCCGTGTACTTTTCCGATGACGTGATCCATTCCTCTGAGGGTGAGATGATAAAATTACGCAATCCGAGGAAAAAAAAAACGGATATGTGAAATGTGGTACGCTGCATCAGCTGTGAAATCGCTTTGCTTGAATATTTACAAGGATAATGCCAGTAGCTGACAAAACTGCAGATAATTCATAAATAGCGATTCCAAAAAGGTTATTATTTCGCTGATGTGACATTTGCTCATCTTTACTGTAATGTCAGCGCTATCCTTAAAGCAGCTGAGAAAACAAATATGATGTAGGGAGTCTAAGAGTAGACGAGCTCTTGATTTCTACCTGTTAGAGATATTTTCCCTGACACACCTACGCCGGGGAGGATATTGTATCACTGTCACGTGCCAAAGGCAATAATCCGTAAGTTAAGATCTGCACATTTAATCGATTGAGATGTTTGTGCTTATTAAATCAGATAGATATCTTTGCACGAGTTATTGATTCGATAGATTGCACAAAAGATGTAAAGTGATAAAACCGCAGATTCGTCCGATTACAAATAGCCGCGGTTTCAAACGATTCCGCTGCACTGTTCACTTGCAGGCACTAAATGGATATCTTTCAACGTTTTTTTTTTTGCCATATGTTGTGAACGGCTATTGTGCCACAAGCCGCTCCTCTCGTAAATCTAAACTCACTATACCTGGTTTTGGTATTTAATTGTCAAACAAATTCATTTCAATAGAAAGGGGATTCAGGATTTTATTACGCGAGGATTATTACCAAATGAGGGAATACAAGGCCGACACATCTACGCAGGTGATATGCCATGTAAGTCTTCGGCGTGAATGGACGACAATTTCTATGCATTTTCCTATTTCCTGTCTGCACATTCAAGGAAAATATCTATACGATGTCGGGAATGGCTGTACTTCCGCAAAGAGAAAAAAACAGAACATTTTCTTCTCTAATAGGGAATCATTAGCTGTTATACTTGTAATTTTTTTTTCAATATTCCGCGTATATTAATAACATGTTTTGGTCAGTTTTATTTATAAACGCGTGCTAGAAAATTCAATGAGCTGCTCGTCGGTTGCGTTAATTGCCATTGTTGGGCAATTGAACTCTTTCCCTGCAATGCACTCAGTTGACAATGAACTTTTGAGGACATAACACACTGAAGTTAGAATGTGACTTCGGGACAGATATTTTTACCATTATTATCTGATCTACCTATTGTGAGGCTCATTACAAAGCTGTTGCAGTAAAATATTTTTACGACTCAGTTTTCCGAAAATCGAAAGGCCATTCGGAATGTCAGATTTCAGTAAATGTCAGGTAATTTGTTTCACTAGGTATCAAACTTTGCATGGTGACCCCTGATTTTTATTCTTGATTCGGTAAGAGAATGGTTGAACGTTTTATTGAGGAAAGTTTGAGCAAAAGTAATGCTTTATAATGGAGCCGCGTCGTACATAAATTCACCTGGACTGCTGCACGGGCTGTTTCAGTTTGAGGACAAGTTATGTTACTTTAAGTCAGGTGTACTGCATTCAATAAAGAAAAATCTTTAGTTGCGGGCCCTTATCTATATACCCGCTGGTCTGTAGACTGACTGCAATCGTGATCTGTCTCAGGTGTGTCTTGGAGAGACAAATAACAACAATTGATCTAAGATGGATATTTTATTGAGATATGAGAGAACGGATAGCAATCTTCTGTACCGCCTTCGGGCGTGCACGTGGCATCTTTCAGAAACTACAATACAGTGATGATAGCTGCAACTCGAGCTCTTGACGAGCGTTGGTCCTTATGTACAATGTGGCAGCTCAAAAGCAAATACAACTACAGTACAGACAGGAAAGGTTTGCAGCCGTACAGATTGTAACTGCTCCGAGTTTTTGTCGAATATTAAAGTCAATAGATATTTTTCTAACTCCAGCGAGAACATTTTTGTGAGAAAAATCTAGCTCAGCTGTCGAAAGTATAATTTAATTCTATTCTCTCTTGGGAGTGTTAGTATTGCATTCATTTTTGAGTTTTATGAAATTATGTTCAAGATGTTTTGAATTTACATAAGAGCAGAGCCTGAGACCGAAATGAGCTTTATTTTAACACTAGGCATAACACATGTCCAAATATTTGCAAGCGATGGTGATTTATAAACTGAACTCAGTATTTTTAGTGTAAAATGAAATATTTTAATGATAAACATGTAATCAAATAGCTTTCAACCATTGACCGTGCGTAATTTACAGCGTGGCCACTTTAAATTGATACTATCAGATTTATGTTTATTTCGCCGATTTTGATTAAAAATGTACGCTGTGTTCCTGCAAGCTTTTCAAATATTATCCAGGTTAAAAAACGACAGCCATCGATCACCGGCACTCTACTCTCAATAGGCTACTTTGCACACTCGGCGGAACTGTAGGTCTTGATTAAAAGTGACGCGACAAATTGAGCTCGATCGTCGAACACGTTTGGGATATGTTCCCACGTAAATACCAGAATCTATTGTTTTTGTAAGTAACTGCTGGAGCTCGTGACACAACGGCGCTATCCCGGATTCTGCGACCTTCAATTGTAATGGGTCTCCGCTCTACCGAGAACTGTTCGCGTTCTTGTGCGGGCGTCGCGAAACACATATTGAAATTGACGCCGCTCTGTTTCGAGCTCCTCGGGCGCAAGCTGACTGACACCATTCCTGACAGTTCCTCCATCGCTGTGACGTAAATACGCCTATTTGTTTCCGCTTCGACCTGGCTAGGTTTACCAATATTTATGATGAAAGTAGCGCAACGGGTGTGCAAGTATGGATATCAGTGCGCATTTACGCTGTTTCTAAAAAGTCTATCCTCACCGCATTGCAGTTGACACTGTAATCGTCCGATTCCTTCGTTTAAAAGGAAAAGTGAACAGCTACCTTTAGTGAAAAATGACATCCTGATCAGAGAAGCTCAAACAACGTTCAGCTCTCTCACAAAGAAAGATCATAACTCGTGCATGTACAGCCGCGTCGGCATTTACACGAAAGGGCATAGATTAAAATCCCGTTTTCAAAGGTTTGCTGGTGTAAAATGTGGCAACACCATTCAAACAAATGGCTTTGTTCTGCTGTCCACAGTAAAATAACTGCTACCGATGTACTCATCTATTACTCATAAAACGGTTTTGAGTTCAGTCTGACTGTGTCCAATGCTCAATTCCGGAAAAAGTATTCTGGGATGGTCCTTACCTTCCGACCATCATTTATTATAGATAATTTAAGGTGAAGTTTCACTTTACTAAACACACACCTTTGTCTAAGCAATATTTCTTATTAAAGATGACATGAAAACCCACTTATATTACATATTTTTTAAAAGCAGTGACCTTTAAACTCAGTATGGTAGAAATAGTTTTCTCGAAGGATGAATGGTCACATGTTTAGGGTACATTACCTGTGTTTTGATGTTAATGATTAAATGAATTTAACGTATTGTGCGCCGAGGGGACAGATACTCGGACTCTCGAACTTTTTCAATTTTTTCCCGATCAATCACTTGTGGGAGGTCATTTAAAAACTCTTTGAGTAAGAAATACTTTAACCGTCTTAATTTTTATAAAATCAAAAATTGTATTTTCTCCCCAGAGTTTACGCGGGGATGGCGGCAATTTTGAATATTAAATATCTGTAAACTTGGGTAGTTTTTTTCTCTGTACCAAAATTTGCACGGTAACCCGGCCCCAATTTTTAGTCCTAATTTTCAAAGTGAATGGTTGAAAGATTCCTTGAGGAAAATTTGAGCGTGAGTTTAAGTCTTTTACTTTCGAAGCGCATACTTCTTTAAGTCAAAAACGTGATTCCACTCTATGAAATATAATATTTCATTTGAATTTAGAGTATACATGTAGAAAAACGACAATTTTATTTTACATTATCTATCCTCAATCTTAAATGCCAGGGTTCGAAAGACTGACATTAAAAAATTGATTAAAATTATGATTGGCAAAATTGAAATGGCGTTTATTCAAAAGGTAAGAAATTTCTTGCAACCCAAAAAGTCTTTCTGTTAAGCATTTTTTAAAGAAGGTACTGTGAGAATTTCACAAAATTTGACGCAGCCAGAATGGACTTACATCTGTTTGAAAAGTTGAAAACCAGAGAAAAAGGAAGCCAGGAATCAGATGATTTGCATTAAGTCGCACACAGTTGCAATTTACTCTCTACAAACTTACAACTGCATGTTATGTTTAATCTTGAACCCACCCCATGTTTCATTTTAATCTTGTGTTATCAAATTAGTAATAATTAAATAGAATATTTGCACAAAATCTGATTTTGCGCAAAATACGCTGGTTTCTGACGTGCGATGCCGCCTTACGGTTCCGTTAGCTGTACATTTTGTTTCCGTTTCCGATACTTTTATCTATGGTGTAAAACATAATTTCTTCAAGTTGTTCAACTATCGAATCACATCGATTATTCAACTTGTCGTTACTTTTCAAATATGTACACTGTCCAATTTTATAAATCATAACTGACTTTTCAACCGGACTGCAATCCATGGTCGACAACACTGGAATTTATGAACACAGTGCTTTGTGCTAAGATCAGAGACGACGATTCATTTGTCGGCAATGACATGTCGGCAACGACGTTGAATTATTGAACACATTGCATTGTGTTAAGATCTTTTTAAATTTGTCTTTCAACACAATCCAGGCAACACCTGAGCGACCGAGGTACAGCTCATTTCCTCGCTTTCGCTACTTCTTGTTTTGTAGTAGAAAAGGAAATATTTTGAAACTGTTGATAACTTACACATTAATTTAAATTTGTGGTATAAAAGAAGTTTTGCTTTCATTCAGCTCCTTGTAATATGTGTTGAAATGTAAAATATTAGGCTTGAAAACACAACGTATATGAGTACAATATTCGATGTTCTGGGACGAGCTAGAATTCAGATGTTAGTGGTAACGATGATAAGGACTACACATATTCAGACTGCATTTTAAATTTCTGAAAATGCATTAAAAAGTACAGCTATTAAAGAGAATTCAAAGCTGTATCTCTGACTACCTCAAGGTAGTATGCGCCTCGAAAGTGAAATACTTATTTTTTGCTCAAACTTTCCATAAGGAATCTTTTAACCAGTCTCTTTCAAAACCAAAAATTAAATCGGAGGTCACTATGCAAAATTTTGGATCTAGAGAAATGTAAACCAAAATTTACCGATATTTAAACTTCAAAATGGCCGCCATCCCTGCGTTTACTCTATGCAGAAAAATAAAATGTTCGGTTTTCGGAAAACTAAGCAAGTGAAAAGTTTTCTTACACCGAGAGCTTTAAAATGAACCCCCACAAGTGGTAGAAGATCAAAAAAGAATTAAAGTTTGAGAGTCCGATTATCTGTCCCCAAGGCGCGTTCCACCTGAAACGGATGCTGCCCTCGTGTGTGATCATGTAGATTCCTTCCGTGAAAGAATATCTTCAAGTAAACAAAGACGCGTGACTTGCATGTAGGTTGATGGATTATGCAAGACTGACAAAGATAAATTCTGGTTTGATCTCGGTTTCTACGCGCTGTCGCTTCCGCAGTGCACTTTCCGCCTTCTGTCCTGATAAATTGCAAATAAAAATGTATTATTGATAATTTCATGACGATATGTAGTCCCGTATGCCGACGGGGAAGCCTAGATCTGGCGATCGTAACCCATTAAATCGATTATTATGTAACCTGTAGAAAGAAAAAAAAAACGAAAAAACTTAACATTTGAGAATTTGATACAGATAAATGTGTAAGCTTACATCACGATGAAAATTCAGATAGCCTACGCAATTCCAGGTGATTCAGAAAAGTTTTATTGCATGAATAAATGATATTTAATTCCAGGCAGGGGGCTGCGTCAGCCGATCAGTCAAAAAGGTTATCCTGAATTGAAATAGCAATACAAAAGGTTTACATTACCGTTTTAGGGAAAGAGCATCATAGGCACTGAGGCTAAGATTAAAACAGACCGTAAATCTGTACTTTCCAGTGGATAGGATTGAGATTTAAATCATTCAGTAAGCGATTTCCCGTCGAGGGGATTGTAATTTCTCTTGCCGGTAGACGAGCTTGAGTAGCCGTCTAGCTGGCCGGACGCAACCAAGTTTTTTAATTAACTGGCGTTCAGAGAATTGCCTCCATGTGCTTGAGGATTTAATTTAGCCGCGAGAGTTTGTCGGGAATCGTCAAACAGCCCGGCCTTTTCAAGTCTATCGAGTACAAGTCCAGTGTTTGGACACCTAATCAACGAAAGTCTACAAGGTGTGTGTTTTGTATCAGGCGGACTCGAACTCCGTGCCCACGCCTGAAACTAAGTATACGTAGTCATGGAGAGTCAATATGAACCACATTATGTCCCGACACACTGTTTAAACTGTAAGCCGATAGCCACGACGATTTATTGGCACTCGAACCGTATCATTACAAGAATTGTTTTAACGAGCGAGTAAGGAGACGAAAATCGATATCGCCCTCGTGGCAAACGAACCCGATATCCCCACCGTGTGCAGGAACTCAATATTCGAGTTGTTTATATTTTCACGCGACCCTTGTTCCGAGTCTCGTCTGTCGTACCGAGAATCAATACTGGAAATGCCCAGGAAGAACAAACGTCGAAACGGAAACCATTGGACAAATTGATTCCGAGGTTGAGTAAATGTTTCCAAATGAAAGTTTTCCGTTACTGCTCTGTTTCACACCTACCTGCTGTGCATTGATATCAGTCAAAATGACTTTTAAGATTTGCGCTCATCTCTAAACTCGTCAGCCTTGCTAAAACTGAAACTATGTCTTCCTAACATTTTCCCTCAACATTCACTTGTTCGTCGACTTGCTTAGGCTACCACTTTCACATAATTGTATTTAAGACATTAAAAAAACATCAGGAGAACGAATCAGCCACTACAACCAAATGTATTTTAGTGTACCGAAAACCTGATAAGGACAACAACAAAATCGATATGGTACAACACTAAAATCGATGTGATCAACGATTTTTTACGTTACATTTTAATTGCATCTCCGTCTGCAAAAGTTGAAACATTGTCTAGCAGGAGGTCAGACGCCAGTGTCGGTATTTGTGGATCGGGTGGTGTTGTTTTCACTTACACCTGCTGCTAAACAATGTTTCAACTTTTGCAGATGAAGTTGATTCCTCCGTTACCACCTAGCTGATAACTACACCTGACAGTGTAATATGATACAGTCTGTCCTCATAAAATGTAATTAAAAATCATTGGTCACATCGATTTTAGTGTTGCACTTCTTCGATTTTACTGTAAGTTGTTCTCATCAGTTTTTCGATACACTAAATTGGATTTGGTTGTAAAAAAGCCTCACAAAAATGGTAGTTGTCTCAGCTACAAGGCAGCATCGAATCTAGTCGTTTCCGAAGTATATTTAATAGAAGTTACAAATTTTATCATGTTTTAGGTAAGATGGTGTTGTTCAGAAAAGCTTTATTAACAAAATTGTTGTAGATGGGTTCATAGACCCTCCAAAAACGGTTTACGGTGGGTTTACCAAAGAAATTTTATTATCGCATGGAGGAGATTGTAGAACACTTAGACCATGCTATGCTGTAAAAATTGATATAATGATGCTAGGGCACATGATCCTATGTCTGTGCTATAATATGTAATATTGCACTTCTCTAATGCAGATGGTACGAGAAGGTACCCTAGGATCTATTATTTCGTTTGCAACAGGAAACCAATTTAGCTTTACTGAAAGATTGTGGCTTTTGAACTTGGGTCCAAGTTTGACAGGTGTAGCGTGTTGGGGGTTTGGACAAAGTAGCCGACCATTACATATGCCTGAAGAAATGGTCCCCGCACCCTACCTGCCGAGAAACAACAGTTCTCCCCCGCCTTTTTGCACCAACCGCGAATAATGGCCAGAGACGCGGCACCGTCCTGTTTTGCCGACATCACGCGCAGTCCCAACCCACAACAAGTAGTGTACCGTTACGTTGCGCATTGTCAAGCCGAGGCGTGTAGCCGTGACCCTAATTAACCCTTTACGCCGCACAATACCCGTACGAAGGATCCCAATGTGACTGTCTCGTTTGACAGCGAAGATGAGTAATTTCCGTTTCTCAAAAGTATAAATCTGCAATTCCACGCATTCTTGGCGAAACAACGCCATTGTGACGCTTCACAATGACCCTAATTAGTGCCGGATGTCTGCCCAGTGCCTTCTTCCTATCCTTTTAAAACCAGGAGAATGGTTTCTTAACGGGCGGCCATTGCGATCAAGAACGGGAAATGTCATACAGGAAAGGTTTTGTTGTGTGAAACCCAATCTGTGCAATTGTTAGAATCAAATGTCTTTTTTACAATTTTTCATCCATTTTGTGTATCTGGATTGTGTGAATTTCCTCCGTTTCCTTTGCCAATATTTCAAAGAGTTTCCTAAACAAATCGTAGCGGCTCGTCACCAGGCGGTACATTTGTTTTTTAAAGAAAAGTATGTTGACAATCTACGAACGATAAAGCGGTGCTTTTCTTCAACTCAAGTTCGCATCTCTTTCCATCGATGGTAGGCCAGAAAAATCCTGCGTGCATCCATCCATCACTTAGTTACATAGAGATAGAGGTAAATAGATAGATAGATAGATAGATAGATAGATAGATAGATAGATAGATAGATAGGTACATAGATACATAGATACATACATAGATACATAGATACATACATACATAGATACATACATACATACATACATACATACATACATACATACATACATACATACATACATACATATATACATGCACGCATTTGTTCATACATGTACCTCAACTACATGTATGTCTATAATATTACGGTCAATTTGCTGGATGTCGACCACAATTTGTGCTTTTAAATTGATCATTAAGACCCCCTCCTTTGTCGGAGTGTACATCGATCTTCCCGTGTGCGCTTGAGTGTAAAATGAAAGACGTTGCGAGTAAACAGATTAGTGGAGATATCCCCCACAGCTTTAATTTTACATAAACTGTTGCATAGAACATGACGTCTTTATTAATAGCAAGACTGTCAAAATGGTTTAGTTGAAACTGTGGGGATTTTCGGGCCTCTTTATGATCTGGCATAAACGTTTGCCTTTTTATGCAGCTGTTGCTCGGAATCTCCCCGGGTATTAAATGACTATATGCAAACTTTCCACAAACCGCCTACGGTGACGATGCGGATATCGGCCGGAACGAGAAAGAAAATTGCGTGCTTCAGTAATGACGGGACACGTAATCCGAAAATGCCTCTGAAATTACAGTCAATTGCATCCGGTATTATAAGGAAAGAAATGTCTTCAGTTTGATTACGATTGGTGGGAAGAGTTGCCTTTCTTCAGCTGCGTCACTTTATGAATCAGACGCAAGTCCTTTTCACACAAAGAAAATATATATATATATATATATATATATATATATATATATATATATATATATATATATATGTACTATGTATGTGTGTATTTAATATATGCACACATCAACAATCAACACACACGATATATATCTCTATAACTCTCTCGCTCTGTATATATATATATATATATATATATATATATATATATATATATATATATCATATATATATATAATAGATCCACAGCATGATGATCGATATGACTACGCGAAATTTATCATCTTAACATTTAGACCACAATATTATACGTGTATTATTTGGACACTGGAAACGGAATTTAACTATTGTAAATTAGCAAAGGAAATATGTTATTGGGAATAATGTTTTTCTGGTTGTTTGAAACCATTTACTCGTAGACTGAAACATTTGACGCAATAAAATTGATATATCGGGTTATTGCCACTCAGGGTGCTTTTCAGCCGAGTACGGATAGTGGGTTCTCTAATAGCTTGAAGAATGGCCATCGAAAGCGTACATATGGTGCCGACAATTGTGTGATACGGATCGCGCGAGCCGAAAAAAGGCAAATAGATGAATAGGTTAGTGACCTGTAATTTGCAGCACATCGACACATCTCTCGAGAGTGGAGATAACACAGGGGACCCTAATTAGCTGATAGTTGTCTACAGAAAACATTCAAGTCTTGATAATACGTTAAAATCGGTCATATCAGACTTTTCTCAGCGCACTCAATAAATGCATGCTGATAATTTCTAGCATGGACATCAGTGTACTTATACATACACACACGCACAGACAGACAGACAGACAGACAGACAGACAGACAGACAGACAGACAGACAGACAGACAGACACACACACACACACACACACACACACACATATATATATATATATA
>LD526268.1:73938-119011 GCA_001465055.1 Ptychodera flava
TATATATATATATATATATATATATATATATATATATATATATATATATTTCTGCAGGGCGGTAATAATGAGAATCCAGGAACTTGTAGTTGTCACTCTACAGGCTGTTTAATGCGCTAAGCAATCATCAGTGAGTATGCATATGCAATTAAGCGGTTGTGGCCAATGGCAGGTCAGTTATTAATGAGGAGGAATTTGCTGCGGTGTCTGCATTTTGAGAGGAATTCTGTTCGTTTGTTAAGGGTTGATTTGCTGACTGAATATATTATATGGAGTTTTTCCGTTATGCAAAGGTTACAGCGTTTAGTTTTATTTGAACAGGGGTGGGAGAGCCCTGTCGATAATTGACCATTTGATATCGTAGTTTCTGTTGTTGTCTTTGAGTTTCCATATGAATGTTGAGAATTCTGTGCTATTTCTGTGCTTGGGTGTTTTTAATGTGTACTTATGATACGTGTATCTTTGTTTGAAAGTTGACTCCGTGAGACTCACGACAATACACATTTGTTCTTCCCCGACGGGATATATGCGTCGACATTATGATATTATATGATAATCACTTAATTGGGGTTTGGTATTGCTGTAATTAGTTTTGATTTCAAATTCGTGATTGATTGATTGATTGATTGATTGATTGATTGATTGTAATTAAAACATGTTCCGTTGTGACACGCAAGGCAATTAAAAGCGTACCAAGCGCTCGTCGACATTTTTGAATTAGTAAACAGGATTAGCCCTGGATTGGTGTTTTATTAGCGAAATGTATTATATTACATGTATGGCATTTATAGCTTGAAGCAAATATGCAAATTATATTCTAATTTCAAAATCCTTATGCACCATTACGATTGCTAAGCAACTGTGCAAATGTGTTAATAGCGTAAATCAAATATTAATGTCTCACTGCGCTCAATTTTGATATTTTTTACTAGATAAGAGCGCCGATGGTCATTTATAAGAATGTAAGGTCATCGTATGCATCCTGCAAATATGATAAAGCGGGATCATATCTTTTTTCAAGTCGACCATTTTTACACAGTAGAGGGAAGGCACGGCTGAAGTACAATGGGTCTCATATATTTCATTGTAGAAACCAGTGCTTGTTTGTGGGGCTTTTTACGGTGAATAATACAAATATACCACATAAGAAAATGTTCAGTTGTACAACAGCTACGTATGGGCCCAGTATATTTCGGTCCTTGCCATCTGCGATGCTTTCTTCATTTTTTGAATGGACTTCATTGGAAAATCAACTGTGAAATTGTTTCTACTCAGTTTATACACATGAAGTAAAAGTACGCGTAGTACGACCTTCATGTGTTGATGGTACGTGCCTCAAAATTGCTCAAACTTGCGGCAAGGAAACTGAGCAATTTCCTTTCAAAATCAAGAATAGAATTCGGAGGTCACTATGTATGTTTGGTACAAGGGAATTAGTTAATACTTCCCGACGCTTGGAATCCATAATGGACGCCATTCCTGACTTAAATCCTAGAAGAAAATTAAATTTTCGATTTTCACAAGAATGGGCCGATGAAAGCTGTATCTACTCCATGATCTTCAAACACATGGTAAACCGAAAAGGTGTTGTAAAAGTTTGAGGGTCGGATTATTTTTCTCCGAGGCGCTCTCTGCCTTAAAGGTATAAGTACTGTCACCTGTTCCAATTTTGCCACAGTTACCATGGAAAGAAAATCTAACCAATTACAGATTTTAAGCGGGTGTCTGCTTTTTAAAAACAGCGCCCTCATATGGGCATTTTCAATACCAAGGAACGTCCCCTTTGACCATATATGGGCATATTAAGATTACCGGTGACTGTATACCTTTAATGAAGTTCCATCATCCTGTTTTAATGGCTATATCCAACACCTAGGTACGAATCGCTAGGGCAGGGTCTATATGGGGTAACTAGTAGCGACGAAAAGCTTGTAAGAATAACAAACTGTATCATGATGAAGTTGTCAGTGTCCTTTGATCTAAAGCAGGACCTTCGGTCTTTCGAATAATGAAGGCCGGGATGAATTGTATCTATAGAACACAAGAGAGCATAATCAGTTCAGACTCAAGTTTGAATTCGTAATACATGAATATTTGTACTCGAAGTGTTACGACAACAAAACAACGTCATGTCTTCATCACCTGCCCTCTCGAAATCTGAGTTTGTGTTACTTGGTTTTGAGTTCCTCGTGTGGTTATTCGTTTTACTACAGTTATATGTTGTTCTCAATTAAACTTTCTGTTTTTGAGAACAACAGATACTTGTATTATCCGACGGTTCTTCCGCTATTGGTTTCGCTACCGGGTAAATATTTTAAAGTGCGAACTGCTAGATCTTAGGAGGGTGTTTTATGAGTGCTAACTTTTTTTGCGCGACCATAGGCGCTAAGTGTGCCATATTGTCTGAGCGTAAAGACTCTCGCCCGTCGAGCTAGATTTTATGAGGACAAGCGCGTTTTGAAGAAAGTTACCAAAATAAATCTTTCGAAATTTTGCTTTATTTGAACACTTTTTGCAATTGTTGTTGTTATTGTCAAGGTAAGGTTTCAGCCTATATCTACACCTTTGTGTAATCTTGTGTACGGTTATATATAGAGCGGATCTATGAATATGTGCCATTGATAATGACTCACATATCGGTTGACTACAAAAACAATTCTCATGAATACGCATTTGCATAAACCAATCGTCTATTTCGGAAATCAAGCACAATATGTACGGTTGACAGATGGTGTGATATTTAAGCAATGAAGCTCACCCAGCGATGGTACACCACAAGATGTTGACCAGTTAACGACATATATGCACGAGCGATAGCGACAGCATCTATGAAGTGAACTGGTCAAAAGCGGTGGTATACCATTGCGCGGTGTGATTTATTGCTATCATATCGTACCAGTATATTGAAATTATGGCATGGAACGTCAAAAAGGATTTTTGCTCAAGCCGAGAGCTCGTTCGTATGCCAGCCGTGGTATATCAAGAATATACTACGGTGGTTTTCTCGTATCTATCTATCTATCTATCTATCTATCTAGAAAATTTGTATAGCGCCTAATATCCAAAGTTAAACAATGCTCAGTGGCGCTTAGAGTTACAATGAAAATGCTCTCTGGAAGATGTAAGTTTTTAAGCGTCTTTTGAAAATGTTGACATTAGGAGAGGTTTTTATGTCCAGGGGCAAAGAGTTCCAAAGGACAGGAGCTGCTACAGAGAAGGAGCGGCGACCATAGGTAGTCAGATTCCATCTAGGTGTGTGCAGAAGGCATTTATCAGACCAATCAGATCACTGTATTTGCGCCATCAATATACTGGCATGATATAATACATGTTTGTATAAGCAATTTGTAATATTGCAACATTCAATTATAGGGCGCCTAGCACTTTTGATAAATTTGAAAAATATAAAGATCCAATTATCCCAAATTATTTCCAATCGTGTTATTGGTAATATCAACTATAAACACACAATATCCCTTTATCTCTCCTTCCTTATATTTTCGAAGCATTCGTACATGCCTGTACCAAACCTGTGCTAAAAGAATATGATTCGTATTCTACCGACGAAACTTTTACGTCATTTAGTGATCACGTTCCGTCAAATGCTGATGGCCATGATCGCGCCATTGCTTGAGTCCATGAACCCAAAGTCACCAATGGGGGATTAATGCCAAATTGTGTTGCATAAAAGAGCAAAATGCGATAATATTAATCTTAAATCAACAATGTGATATTTTCAGCATCTGTTCGACTGGGCTGTAATGTTTTGTCATCAGCGTGGTGAATCGAGCTGTCTGGCGCCTATGACAGCCTGAAATGATTTCGCTAAGGCCAAACATAGTACTGATATACAAGTGGAGATTTTATACTGTACTGATATGCAAGTAGAGATTTTATACTGTACTGGTATACGAGTGGAGATTTTATACAGTACTTATCTACAATTGGAGATTTTATACAGTACTGATATACAAGTGGATATTTTATACGGTACTGATATACAAATGGAGATTTTATACAGTTCTGATATACAAATGGAGATTTTATACAGTTCTGATAAACAAGTGGAGATTTTACGCAATATGGAGCAGGCTTACCCCGTCCCTGATGTGGGCAATTAAAAATAACACGACAGCAGGACGTCTGACATACAGCTAACATGTTAAGCACGTTATTAAACAGTCGAGACATGTACATTATTCGAGTGTGCGTCGACCCCTTTCCTCTTCGCTTAGACGCAGTTTAGTGTCACGTCTAGCTGCCTTTTCGGCTCTGATCTTCAGGGAACTCACTTAAAAGGTTCCTTAAACGGAAACTATGCCGTACAGGCCGTTCATTTGCCACGTGCAGTGATACGAACTGCGTGCCAACACTTTTAAAAGTTGTATCTTTCCACAACGGCTTCCAGCTTCTAGAGTTATGTTAGCGATATCATCTTCCAGACAGTAATCTTGGATAACACTCATAATATCGTTATTTATAAATTTTCGTTTGCTCCGTATACAGTATACATTTTCGCTTGAAAGAAGAAGTACAAATTTCTTGACGCCATTTCCAACACTCGTTCTTGTCTTTTTGACGATCTTTTGCTGTTCTTCCTTCCTGATGGCACATCTCGGTAAAGTACCAGGGTCTCTGTAAAATCCATGATGACCAACTTCAAAATTAACCCCTCAACACATTTTGATGCATACAGATTGCGACTTACAGTATGACCCTAACTCTTTTTGTCTGTTAAGGTACACCATGGCACTTTTCGAGTCCATTTCGAAGGCTTGTTTTGATATTGCAAGCCCCCTAGTAACAATGTTAAATAACGTTAGGAACTCCCCGGGGTATCGCGTTCACTTATTCACATATTAGCACTGATGCTCGGGGAGAGATTGCTAGGTAAGATATATGGAAACGCTTCAGTGAAAGCTAAAGGAGAGTCAGTAAAAAATACATGCGCACTCCCCATGGGAGGGAAGTGCACTTTTTTCAAACACTTCTCAATGGCGACCTTTACAGAATGACTTTTAGGAAGTGAGAGGCGGAGTATAAGTACGAACTTTTTGTTCACTGCACAAAGTCCTGCCCATCAGCATATCCGGTTTATTTTGGACCAAATTGGCAGCAATTAACACTCTTCAGTTTATATGACTTACTGAAGACTTTCTCAAGGAATTGAAATAAACTCAGCTGATAAGTTAAGCATGCCTTCTCCGCAACAATTGTGTTATTGTTGCATTTTGCATGTGGTTTCTACATTTGAAGAGCTGCGCAAATTATAATTACAGCACAGAAAAACACAAATAACGTTATTTCCGTCACTAGATCACCTTTGATCCACATTCTCAAAATGTATCCTCTCGGTCTCGTAAAGAAATTTATAATGCCCAATGAAAGGCATTGAATGAGGAAGAACTGCAAGTATTCCTTTCCATCAAACTCAGAGATCAACTGAACTTGCCATAATGTTCTCCGACAACTTCTCCGGCAATTTTACTTTTGTTTTGCTGCAAAGAGAAATATCAGCGTATTCTTAGATAAATTACCGTGTAATGTGTCAATTATAAAGCATAATTACAAGTAAAAATACGAAACAAAAACAAGCAAACACAACAAAACTTACCATACCATTGTACGGTATTCTAATTAGAAAGATTTGAAGAAGGTTAACATATTTTATTCATATCGAGTGCGTCAGTTGTAAACATTTTAGCAAGATTCAATGAAAAGTATACTAACTCGTTACTTTTGCTCTTTTTAAATTTTTCTGGGCTTTATGACCAACAGGTCATATATTTCTCAACGCCAAAAATGACACACCTGGAGAACACTGGGCAACAGGGATTTTTATTCTCATTTTAAAATCAGTGATCGCCTACGGGCGCCCTTCAATGTCAATGAATACAAACATGCCCCCTAAGATAGTGTCGAATTGTAAAACAGCCTAGCTTGGGTCATCTATTCTTCAGTCTTGACCTAAAAAGAAATTGTCAAAAATGATTGCAATCAAAGTAAAACAGTATTATCAGTCACACATTATATACTCATTAGCAGCAATTGAATGATCCAACGAACAGAGATTTCCTTCTGTGTTTTGAATATTTTGATCTTGGGAAAACACGAATCAAAAAAGTCCCCATGGGACTGAGTGGTCGATAAAGAATTTAGTTCAGATCACTACTCTGTAAGAGTTCATACAAGCGCAAGCGGCGTCGCATTAGTAAATCTGCCCACCAATCCCCCTCAGCTTTTTGAATGGAATCGTCCAGACATTGTCTACAAGACAATCCCTACCCATCGGGATATGATTCTCCCTTGGTGGTCAGTGCACACGCAGCGAACCTGATATGGACCCAACCGAAGGACAGACTGCCATGTGAATGACGTGTGCTTTTCTTTGACATGGCATTTGATGTGATTTTATATTAAGCTATTCTGTCCCCAATGGCGATGTTGTACTATTTCTTCATGCAAAAGTCAAGGTATTCCTGTATAGGTATTCAGTTGAGCAGTTATCTTAATTGTTAAATAAATAATCTGACTGAGGTTTTACCATTTCTTGTATTTCCAAGATTACTCCCAAATATGAATCATATAACGCAATCTCTCTCTCTCTCTCTCTCTCTCTCTCTCTCTCTCTCGCTCTCGCGCATTGGCTAAAATGTCTTGGAAATGAATGTTCGAATATCTAAAATGAAGTTTTAGACATAACGACAATTGGTTTGGTCGCGTGGGCGTAGCTTCTGTTAGGAAGGACAATAAACGTAATTAGTTTTATTCACTTTATCTGTCTGAATAATGTAAGGACACCATTCAGGGAAATTAAATTGGAAACTTCGGTGTATCTTGCAAAGGTATGAAAGATGTGGAACGCACAGCTGCAAGAAAATCAGTTACTAATCTGTATGTTTAACGAACCATTCCAAAAGATAATTTCCCCATATACTCTACAAGACTTCCTGGGACCTTGCCTTGTTTTGATGGTGTATGCTTGAAATTGTTTTGCGACATATGTCGAACCGTCTGCGGAGGAAACTAACTTTATTTCAGTTAAAGACATCCCGCTGCTAAACAAAGCTTGACCTTTTCCAAATTCGTGAACCCAGCTAACGAGCAGCTGAAGTTCACATGTGAGTTTTGCAAGATCACGCAATAAATTAGAGAATGGATCATTGGGAAGCTACCTAAACAAGGCTCAGGCAAACTAAAATTGCATTCGATTACGTGATCTTCAAAGTATGCCTTTTGGAAGAATTGTTGTGCTTACATGTGTGTTTACCGACGATTTCGCGACATTCTCGCAATAATAGTGTGTCTACCTAAGGGAAAAATAATGAATTTTAATGATTTTTTTGGTATTTTTTTACTAATATTATCATATATATGCTATCATGTTTTCACCCCAGTCTGTGTCCGTAGTTTCGTGATATGCCTGTCACACCTGTTTGTTTGTTTGTCTCGTACTTCTTTAATTAGACGCTAATCGACAGACATTACGGTGGGCTAAGAGGCAAAGACGAAGATTGTGTACTTTCATTTTGCTGTGCACTACTGATTATTTATTCGGATAAATAAATACGTAGATGGGGTTGCCAATGCAGGATAGGTGGAATAAAATAAATACTGACACAGAGACACGCTGTCAATAACGAAATGCAAAGACACGAAAATAAATGCGTAGGTAGAAAGATACATACATTTCGGTACACACAGACATATCGATACACGCTTGTAGGCCTAGACGATTTACGTAAGCCGGTCACAGTACGTGTGGACACAAACTTTCAACGTAAATCAACGAAGGTTATTGCTTACTTTTCTGTATTTACAAACATGCGCTGTTTCAATAAAAATGAGTTCTCACAAATCAATTTGAAATGATCGTTTTGAAAGCAAGCGTCCCTTACTGAAATCTGACACTTTCCTAGCAGGCGTATTACGCGAAAACATTGCTTTGGCAACCGTTGCCAAGAGCAACGTTCTCGCTTCTGGTGTATGTGTTTTTTTTACTATCCTCGATAAATCCTAACTTTTACGTTCAGTTAAACATTATTATAAATTGAAATATTCACACGATTTCATAATTATATGATGCAATCACACAAGTAACATGTCTAAAAAAGCACAGTTTTCGTGAAAACACACGATAATTAGACAGGTCCATATAGAATGGAGCTCGTATGCATCATCTCAAAGGTATGCAATAAATGAAAAGCTATCTGACTGAGGAAGCCTCGCAGGGTTTCAACACAAAAAAATTGTCATCATCACTTAGTGCCGACATGCCGCATAACAGCTCACGACACAGGTGCTGCATTCCGCACTTTTATTGTTTCATACCCCACGTTCCGAGATTAAAACGCCGGAGTTTATTACTTTTGAAACATTTGGCCATCGTTTAAGCGGCTGCGACTTCAGTTCTCTATCCGTAAAAAAAGCCAAAGCAGTAAAAAGACATCATCGGTGGAGTACACGTTGCTTGCTCGACGGTTCAGTGGTAAGTGCACGAATTCGAAGTCGGTTGCAAAATTTACGGTTTTCTTTCACGCAGGCGGAGACTTTTTCCCTGAGAATCGACTCAGGGTACAGAAAAATATGTTCTTACATTTCACAACGGCTCATGTTTCCTCTCTGTGATAAGTACACCTGTTCTCATGACAACAGCGCGGGTTAGCACGGTACGTAGTTGAACTTGTGAGGGCTACAAATGTTTACCTCCTATCCCACAAGTTGAGTCGTTCGAGCATACAATTCTTTTTTTACACTGTTTTCAGTTTTCAGACACGTGATTTAGCAGCAAGGTATATGTAGCTCCTCAGATGTTTTACCCCATGACGTTGACACTCCCCTCCCCCGAGAGGCAATGGTCTATCTCTCTGATGCACTACCTTCAAAGAGACATCCGTCCTGCATTGAGTTTACCTTTACGATGCCTCCGTGTCGTATTTTAAATATTTTAATGATCCCTACCAAACAAAAAACCCACGGACAAAAAAACCTTATGTATCATTATTTCGTTAAATCCCCTCCTGGCGCCGTTCTGAAATTCCCCCTGCGAGCAATTAATTTCACAGCTTCAGCGTTCTCTTTTGTTTTCCCGGAAGGCAGACAACGCAACACGTCAACAGCACCTATTCAACTAAAGCTAAAAATGCAATATTTTTTCCACACATACTAATTGCAACTGATTGGAAATGGCCTAGCTGAAGTCTAATATCAAGCGTCGAAATTAGTTTCTGATACAAGTGACGTTATGTAGCTGGGTTGATGCACATGTAAGATAGCAAAAACGGTGTCAAATTAAAGCTTATGGTTTTGATAATACACGAACCACATCCCATCCTTTGTTTCATATCCACGCGACAACGAATATGAATCTGTCTCTGAGTCGATCACAAAGTGTAAGAGGAGGGTAACATCGGTGATAGTTATTTTGATAGAATGAATGCAGTTTTCCAACAGATGGCTCTGCGTATCAAGGGCGATCTTTGTGCCTTCGATCGAACTATAGTACAGTTATGTCATTAAAACATCAAGACGACTCGGGAGTTTTACATGTACCTTTTTCGATGATTTCGAGAAATAACATATTTTATTCTCTTTAAAAAGTAAAAATCTGGTTATTTTTTCTCTGCTTGAAATGCATTTCTCTTTTTCGTTTTTAAAATTAGTACGCCGGTATGTCGATATAAAAATGACTGTCACATATGACAATTTTTCGTCACTTTTATCCCGGGAAAAAAGTGCATTTCCACCATTTTTCCAAGCGTATGTTTAAATAAACGGTATTCAACTAGTCCTCCCAAACAAAGCTAACCGTGTACAACGTGTATTGTCATTGGGATTCGGATTCAGATTCCAGTCCAGACTGAAATTCAGTTATCAACAATGTTCATTGGTTTTCATTTCTATTTACGAAAAAAATCGGAAATTTTTCGAGAGCATTATTAAAAATAGCCAAGGGAATAACTATACACAGTTCGAGTGGACGAGCTGGGCATTGTGTATCTCGACACAGTGAGGCGTAGAACAAGATACTGCAGTAGCTAGTACAAACAAAGAAAGTGGGAAAAAATCATAAAAATTTACAGCTAATGGCCCCATAACAGTGACCGCGATTCCAGATTTATACACCATAGACAACTGAAGGAAAGAACACAGCCAGTCGTCGTATATCTAGTTTTACTATCCCTGGGCAGAGGTCATATGTTAGATCAGGGAGGCAGAATTCCCAAACACGGCCACCTTGACGGAATAAAAAAAATATTCGAGTCGTGATTAAGTACACCTTGAAAATGGAACGTAGTTTCATCAGGTTCATCAGAAGACTGACGGACTGACGACCAAAGGAAGTTTTTTGAAAGACTAGATGTTAATTGGTTTTCATTTCAATTTACGAAAAAAATCGGAAATTTGTCGAGAGCATAATTAAAAATAGCAAAGGCAATAATTATTCATAAGCGATCCATAAATCACTATAACATTAATATATCCTATGTTTGGATGCCTGTCTTTTAAAATTCACAACCGCTTTACATCTTTGAATGCTTAATGCGAATGAAGCATATTGCTAATCATAAATTGCCATTGGATTTTAGAATATGACTTTGAAGTAAAACTATAGTCGCGGAAACCTTGTTTTATTGAGGAACATTTTTGCACATCATCATTTGACAGAAAACAATAACATAACCGTCGGGATAGATGGGGCGCAATATTTCCATAGATGCCTGCTAGATAGACTGCTGCGACATATTTCATCGTTTTAACGTTCGATTTGTTACAGCGTAACCTGCTAATTGCTAGATTACTGACGCCAAGGAAAACCCTGATGACTGCAAGCAAAGTTGTTCATTTTAATAGGTACTCCATCCATGAAGAGCCTTATGACCTATGACCGTATATTTTGACGGAGGGAAAGCCCCGAAGCAATGACATCATCAACATTTGAAGGTCAAGTGCGTCATTCCTTGCGGCCTACCGCAAACGCGCCGCCGTTTAATCTCCGCAACCCCGCGGGGACCGTGTACACAAATTGTTTGCATGTAAGATGTAGCTGAGGTGACGGTAACAGACTGATCGATTTCCCGCCAAATTCAGTCTGGCACAAAACCAATAGATCATGGCTGAATATCGTCATGTTAATTGCAAACGATAAACATTATTTTTTCACAGCTGAGGGTGGCTGTCACTTGAATTGAATTACAACACCTGTTTCCTGCACACATACACTTGATTAAAACTCGTTTAAACGTTACTGCATGATATCGTATCTCAGAAATCGACCCTGCGGTGCAAAAAATACTCATCTCAAAACGTTAATCTAAAACGTCGGCTGTTTCTTGTCTGCATCTGGTGTACATGCCTCGTAGAAGGATTCTTTTCCGACAGAATATGAGATATGATACGTATGTGTTCCGTGAGACAAATTCGGGCGCAAGGATATCGTGACACTGGAGTTGATTGGTTTATACAGTTTCTCCCTTTGATGACGCGCATTCTGACGGATGATGCGACAAAAGTATCGACCAGAGGGGAAGGGTGCGATTTAAGGCACCGTCTGAAAATTCGATTAGCTGACAAAATATGGTTTATGGGCTGAGTGTATGGAACGCGCTCTGTGTGCATGGGAAGATATAGGGAATGTAGCGGGTCATAATAACATCGCTATAAATTAAACCTCAATGTAAATAGTTTTCACTTTAGATATGTCCTTTGTCAGCTTGTTCCGTTTGTGAAAATAATGCTCTAGGCCTACTACCAAAATAATTTCCTAATCCCAAGTTCCAGAGCGCGCTGCGTTACAAGATGTTATTGAGTACAGCTGATTATTATATGCCTCTCTGAAATAAATTTTCTCTCTAAATTTTTTGGTTTACGCACAAACGACAATTATATGCTTTATTTCCATTTTAAACGAAAATCTGTTAAAAAAATAGAACGATTTTCATCATCGAATGGCGCATTGATATCTATATATAAATCACTGTTATTCGGTTTATCGAATTTTTTTCGTATAATTTTGTAAAAAAAGTATTTCATAAGTAAAATATGTAATTTGATCATTTTTGTAATCCTGACGTTGTCAAGTTGAAAATAGTTCCGGTTCACTTTCAGTCAAGTGATGACTATGCGGCCGGTGACGTCATCAATGAGTTGCCATTGAATGTTATGGCGCGCGCGACGTTCGATATTATATATTATTGCCTGAATACATGGGTTTAGGTGCCCGAGAGCAGGTGGCACTTTGCCCGACGCCAGGAGGGCAAATTGTCTCCTGCTGCGAGGGCACATAAACCCATGTATTCAGGCAATAATATTTTTATTACATGCCTCTTCACAGTTAATGCTATATAACATTTAGTTACATGCAGGGTATTTTCCAACAATTTTACCATTATCGACCAGCATCAAACAGATTTTAACAAAAGTCCATATAGTAGTGCGCGCATGGATATTTTACATCTAGCGTTAAGCGTCTACTTTGACGTCGAAAACATCGAAAGGCTTCACTGGCCCTTGTAACCATGGAAACCGGTCAGTAAATCGTTCACCGGCCCGCTAACGTCCCGGATGTTCCTATTCAAATCAATGCACCGATTTGCAATCACCTCGAGGCATGTAATAGACGCGGCATGTAATAATGCATGATGTGTAGAATGCACTGAGTTGGCGAGGCTGTTACTATGAAACCGAACACACTGTAGGCAGTATGATGAACTTGAAAATATGAAATTGTTTGAATAAACAAGAGTAATTGAAATATTTATCAGGAGTTAAGAGCTTTGGTCCCCTTAAGCAAGATCTGTCTAAACTCTTTCGGTGACCGATTGCAACGAGACACTAAGAGATGCTTAAAGACGTAGACAAAGATAGGGAAGTCAGGAGAAAATAGAGGGCTAGGGGCAAGATATGGATAGATGGTGAGAGAGGACCAGTCAAACAACAGTGGGTGGTATTCCAGTGTGTAAGTGAAAGCAAATTTAGGGTGGATAGCGCAATCTCATTTACGAGCATGACAGAGGTGTGCGGATAGCTATGTAGTATGTATGTCTGTTTGTGTGTGTATGTGTATGAGAAGAGAGAGAGAGAGAGAGAGAGAGAGAGAGAGAGAGAGAGAGAGAGAGAGAGAGAGAGAGATATGATTGACCCGGTAGTCCTGAGTTCCAGTAGTACAGCGTATGAAAAACAAATTGTGTGATTAAGATAAATATGATCATTTGACACCAAAAATTGGGAATATTTAAGTCAGTTTGTATACACTGAAAAGTCATTAATATTTTAGTTACAAAATTTCATTAATCTATCGTTTATTTCTACAATAAGCGCTCGGCGCGGCATTTTTCGTTCACTCATGCGTAGACATGTTAAAATGTGCCACAAAATATGAGCGAATAGATTTGAGCATGCCATCAAATCATTTAGCGATCAAACCAGCAAACATCTGCAGTAATTTAATATGTAATAAAAACACAAAATATGCGACGAGCCGTACACTTTGTGATGGTTATACAATGCTGATCAGGTTCAATATGTTAAAGTAATGCCAATAATTGCATGGATTCGGTAACCCTAGCAACGCCAGGAGCCCTGCGTCTCGTCTCGGTGTGACGTAGGTCTGCTATGGAGTTCGCCGCAGCTACAGTGCTCTTGTTGTGACCGTGTGCCACTGGAAGCCCGCGCTGAACCGAGCTCCGCTGCGACGCAAGCGATAACACAGACGTGCCGTGATCATTTGGGAGACTGCATTACGAACGCTTTGTATGCAGTGAGTGTGTACTCAATCACACGCCTGTATTTTGGGGGAAAAGTTTGGCGCAAATTTCGAAGTCATAGTGTCGGGAAGAAGGTAGGAATGTAGTTCCTTTTCGTTGTTCGTCGTTTTTATCTCATCCCGACTCATTTGAAAACGGTTGCAAAATTACTGATCGTTCATGGAGATCCAGCGACGATTGCCACGCGGATGTGAGATTGTGTCGAAAGATGCAATCGCCGCGAGATGAACTATAGTTGCTGAGGTCCTATCACATATCACAGTCTTAACTATTATATTTCTAAAACGTGCTTGAAAAGTTTTCAAGTGCTTAATTCGAGTTCGTACGTCGCCAATTTTCACTTTGCAGCACAAAACACTCATTCGCGTGAAAGTGAATTACAGGCAACAGTTCCAACTTTGATCCTCAGTGCAGTTTCTTTCTCCCTGTATAAGCTCTGCGTCAAGCAAGATACATTTGAAAAGCTACTCAGAAATAATTTTGACTTTTCCGCGTACCAGTTCCCGGCAAACCCCACACACTTCAGCGATGAGCATTGTGTTTTACGTCATGCCGACTTTCAGAAAGTTCGTATCGGTGTCGCCACCTTGCACTCGACACCTATTCCTGTCATGTAACATTTCTGTGATGCGCGAGCGCTGATCGCAACGGTCGCACTTTCATGTAATCCGTAATTGCCATAATACAATCCGTGCATCTGTTCCATTGATGGATTCTACGTTCGCTTTAGAAAGAAACCAATTGGATCACAGTGGTCGCCTGGTATATTTCACAGTGATATGTTTTGTGATGAGCTTGAGGAGGATAATGTGCCTCTCGACCTGCGCACAGAATATCAAACGCACTGGTATGTGGCCCTTGAAATACATCACTCCTTGTGCTATCGTCCTCCCATATTTTAGCAATGCCGCAAATAGTGAATAACGCTTTAGGGTCATCTGGTCAGACGCTATAACCATGTATTTGATAAGAATTAATGGTCTGTCGATTTTTTCATAATAAAGTCAAAAATTTCGGGGGAGTGTGTCACAAATCATTGCGCAGACGACAATTTGTATCCAGGATCGTGTCATCTTTTCGCGGCCGCCAAAAGTGAAGAGACATACTTTTGCTTAGTGTTCGATAGGTTTTGCATTTTACTTTGCCAACGACGCCGTTTAATAGAGTATTCGCCTCCAGTATGTGTGAAAGACAAAATCGTTTTATTGCTTATAAATGCAATACCGTCGGGTTCACAACCTCACGCTATGCCGCCGATATGTCTTCTGTTTCCAAGGCGACTCATTGCTTCCGTGAATTTGAATCCGCATGAGCGTTTCGACAGTAATGGCAAATACCTTCAATGATTAAAAACATTGATTTGAATTCGAAGTATCAACGACTCAACGCAACGTGCTGACTTTTTTCTTTGAAATTGTGAATCTGCCCACGACTGATGATGCGCCTGTGTCCGCGGATGAAGAGCTGACGCGCAGACATTATTCCTGCGTCGCTACAATACGTCTGTTTTTGTTATTTTTACTGAGCCCTCGCGTGAATCAGGCTCTTTCCTGCATCAGGAGAGCTCACATCATTCTGAGGCTGCCCCTGATGACCCCAACCCCTCTGAGACCCGATATGTTATCAGTAAAAATCCGGCATAGATAATAGCTGTAAAGCCCTGTCATACCGCGACAACAAAATTATGTGATCGCGTTTAATGTCAGCATGGTAATCGTCACTGTAAATTGAATCTGTGCCAAGTAAAAAAAATAATTTCGATGTCAGTAATTTCCATGCGTAAAATTACAAAGAAGAAAGAAATTTAATATCGTCACGTTTGCTACACACTTTGGCGATATTTGCGCAAAGAGATAATGTGGCGTTTATTATTGAGAACTAAGTTAACACGAAATGAACTCAATAAACAGCGGAAGGGCGAATCTTTATCATTTGTTATCAAGGATCCCGATCAGGTATTATACTTTCATTCAGACACGTACGGTAACAGCAATTGCGGATACCAAAGTATGTTTGAGTGTAGTAGTAGTATCGGCCAAATTTTTGTACTGCGCAATCGTATCACTACCATTGAATGTGCTGAACGCGCACTGACACAACGCTGAGTATTAAGGTAGAACACGCCTTGGGGACATATATTCGGACGCGCAAACTTTTACAATTCTTTTCTGATCTACCACTTGTGGGGGTTCATTTTAAAGCTCTTGGCGCAAGAAAACTTTTAACCGCTTTAGTTTTTTTGAAATTCGAAAATTTTATTTTTCTCCATAGAGTTAACACAGGGATGGCGGCCATTTTGAATTTCAAATACCGGTAAATCTTTGGTTATTTGTTTCTCTTGTGCCAAATTTACACGGTGATCCCCGACTTTTATTCTTGATTTTGAAAGAGAATAGTTGAAAGATTCCTTTAGGAAACTTTGAGCAACATTGTAAAGCTTTACTTTCGAGGTGTAGCCTATACTGACATAATCGTGAGGGCCCAGACACTCTGAACTGACGGATGTACTTCAAAGTTTGCCATGAGGCGATATATGTTGGTTCCGTCCGCAAGTCGACAAAAAGTCAAGTCTCGTAAAAAGCGCTTGAGTATCGGACATTATTTACGACGGAAGAGCACCTTTGCCGAGTTCCAGAAAACCCGCACATGCACTGAGGCACCAAGCGCGAATTTGAGAAGTGTTACAGAATTCAGGCAAGCGATAGGGCAGTGTCAAAATGTGATTACTTTGAATTCTAAAATAAAAAACAAAAACTAATAGGAGAGACAAAAGGGGAAAGGAAAGAAGAGTTAAGGACGAACAGAAGACCTAATAAAGCGGCGAACTATAGTATTTTCCGTTTGTAACTAGGCGAAGGACAACATTTTCAGTCGGGAAGAGATGTAGGACAGTACCATATTCTGTTATTAAAATATTGTCTTTCGCCATACCCTGCACTAATGATGGTGTTCTTCGATCTATTTTGCGGCGAACATACTGTCCTTCATCCTATTGTGTGGTATAAACACTGGCCCTCAACCCATTTTGTACTGATCACACTGTCCTACGCATATTCTGGAGAGATTGCGGCACTGTCCCTCACGCAATTCTGCACTGAAAATACTGTTCTCACCGTGACGCCTTCTGCATTCAGAAATGTAGGCCTTCAGCGTCTTCAGTTGCCCCTTTGCATTATACCTATACAGTACAGTATAGTTTACAGAGGCACCACTGTGTAGAACTAGCTGTTGAAACTATGGATGTGCTGTCATCGCCGATGATATCTTCAATTTGTTTTTAGGAGTGTAATTGCCACCAGAAAAAGAGATAATATGATTACCAGTTCAAGATAGATAAAACAAAAGAATAAAAATAAACAAAAATAAATAAAAACGATATTTTATTTTTCGACTGAGAAAATTTTCAGTACATCTAGAAATCAATTGGTCCATATTATGCACGAATTACGCGCCATATTCAGTATTTTTCTGATCGGGAAGACACACATTTTGTCCGCATTTCTGAGAGTTTGATAAAATCCTCTCACAAACAGCACTGTGGCCCTTATGCTGAAGAAATGAAACATTTTCGCTAAATGTCGTCGGACAAGCCTGCTTGAGGAGACTTTTCAAATAACCAACGATGTCAGAGTACCCTTGTTTCGGATAATTCATCGGCGATTCTCGTTCACGCTCGTTGTCGGCTGCTTTATTTTCTTTGGGAAATTAAGCGAGATATTGGAAGTCTCTGCAAACAGCGTCGAGAAGAAGAACGTGTCTGTGTGACCCAATTTAATCTCCGGTTTCTGCTTTCTATTCCGTGGAATTGAAATAACTCTGAAATTTCAAATTTACTGACATCTACCGACTTTATTTTTTCCCCGAACACAAACTAGTAATTACTTTATAATCTCGTCAAGGGCTCACCGACTTCTCTCAGCATGTTGATTGCGTCACTTTGTATGAATTGCTACAGTGCAGTCCCGTCCTTTCTAGCCCAGAGTACTCACTTAACATGCTTAAAATGTCGCTATCATCAAATGATCGATTGACGTCGCGACAACCGACTCATGTCGGCGTTGCCATGGAAATGAGAAACCATTTCAAAGTATACAATATTTTTTGCTGCCACTGTTTTATATCTACTGACGCGCAGTACACGTGTCTGCATGGATGCACGCACTGCTAACCAGACGTTCACCGGAGATTGCGATGTTGTTTTGATCGTTTCCAGTGGCGTGCAAGTTCCCACACGCTTCCTGTGTTTACACAATTTTAATCTAATCTGAGGAAAACCTTGGCCTTTTACTGGAAAACGGTTCTGATTCGCTAAACGTCGGTACAAGACCTGCCAAGCAATCAGCTGACTTACATCTCAAAATAAAACTTGTTTCACCGGAGCTATTTCTGCAGTTCTCGTATGAACTTGTAGTTGAATTTAATAACGAGGTGAAGCAATGGCCTACAGCTTTACATACGCACACGTAAGATATAGTTCTGTTTTTGCCTTGTCTTTTTGCATATACTTCTACTTAGTTCTCACAAAAATGCGTTTACCGAGGGCCATAAAATGTTTTGCATGTTTCTTGATATTTCCGCCATCGTTATTCTTGTTGCTTGTGCTATAGGGCTTCCATCAATTGAGACCAGATCAATAACATTCTCGAAAGCTTGCTCGTTATCTCAGGGGACATTACCTGTAACATTTCATTTCATTTAAAGGTAGTATGCGCCTCGAAAGTGAAAGAGTTAAACTTTTGCTCAAACTGTTCTCAAGGAATATTTCAACTATTCTCTTTCAATCGGAGGTCATCATGCAAGTGTTGATACAAAAATACATTACCCCAAATTTACCGATATTAGAAATTCAAAATGGCCGCCGTCAACATGTTAACTCTATGGAGAAAAATAAAATTTTCGATTTTCGAGAAAACTAAGACGATTAAAAGTTTTCTTACACCAAGAGCTTTAAAATGAGTCCCCACAAGTGGTAGATTAAAAAAGAATTGTAAAAGTTTGAGAGTCCGAATATCTGTCCCCAGGCGCGTTCTACCTTAATTGTATTTTGTATCATGAAACAAATACATTTTCTCAATACATTTATCTCCCTTGAGTACGTTGAAGAATTGCAAACATATGCACTGTGTGCAATTTGAACCCTATGTCGATTCTTGAACTCTATTCTAGCCTGGTCAATGAACTACAGTCGACAACAAGGATAGGTTGTATTGACAAGCTGAATACTGGGTATTTTTTTACGATGAGAGACCGTTTTTTTAACGGAAAGTACAAAAGTACTAGAACTGACATCAAAAGTTACGGCTCGGTTAACTTTAAAGAAGACTGCACCGCGGGGATAAACATTCGTATTTATCAAAATTTTGCAATTCTGTTTTGATCCAGTCACTTGTTGGGCCCATTTTATAGCTCTTGGATTGAGAAAAGAAATCTACCTCTTAGTTTTTCGAACAATGAAAATGTTATTATTCCCCATAGAGCCACAAAGATGGCAGCTATTTTGAATTTCAAATAACAGGTTATTTGTTTATCTCGCTCCAAACTTTGAACAGTGACCCCCTGATATTTATTCTTGATTTGGTAAGATTATGGTTGAAGGTTTCATTAAGGAATGTTTGGCAAAAGTTTAAGTCTTTCACGTTCCAATCGCTTACGACCTTAAATTAAAAGGAATTTGTGGTGCAACTTGATAGTAACCGCTCACCTCTGGCCTATACGCCACTTTCAAATTTGATTAAACATGACAGGACGGTGACTTCGGGCTTTCTCTCCTTGCCCACATTTTAATTAAATTTTCTCCGCGGTGTCAATTAGAAAGATGTATGGCTGCCCATCGCTCTCTTGCCAATCGCTCAAAATCGTAAACTTACAAAAGATGGCATCTGTGATGAAGGACGTCTTTTTTTCATCAATAGAAAGTATCGCAAAATTTACGAGTGTCGCTTGAATAAATACACTGTCTAGTTTTGTGAGTCCCGATATCTCGTCAAAATGTTCTCGGCAGAAATTGACAACCGTGTATCCAATTCGACTTCGGGCAATGCATTTCTTTCTTCAAATGGCGAGCAGGACATAAACGTGAATAAATGTTTAGGAGTGTTTTTCCCCCTTATTTTACAATTTCTTCTTTCCTGGAACTTTCAACATGCCAGTGTCTTTTAAGTGCGTCTGGGCAGAGCAGATGTTCTACAGTGCCGGCGATAGATATCGATTTACGGGAGACTACCACTGGGGGCGCTTGGCCAAATGAAGATACATTTTGAGGTCAATTCTGAAATTCCAGCTAAAGTGATCAGAATTCACAAGGGCTTGTATGCATAATTTTGCTATTGAGTATATCTACCCTAGATGCCTAGATACATCAGTGTCGTCTGGAGGAAAAGTCTTTCACGTCGTAATATGTCAACAGATGGACCCTAATATAAGGAAGTTCCCATTCCTATTGATTGCATTATCCTCATTTTGTTTTAATATCGGCTGTTTTGACAAATGAAACGGGTTCTCCCAATCTACATCAAGAGAGTTCTTCATCATTGTAAACACATCGCAGAAACCTTACGTATCTACCAGTTCTAATATCATCCTCTTCAAGTTTGGGTGGATCGTGTATCGTCTCCGTGATTTGATATCGCTGTCGTAAACGAATGCACAAAGTTTAAGTGGAGATCACCTAATATCGTTAATAATGTTATGAGCGTGTCAACTTCCAGTGAAAGCGCGTCTTGGTAATCAGTATAAGCAACGCTTCACGACGCGTACTGTGGACATTCGTGCTGATGAAACCTTCCTTGCCGACGCGACCTTCTTTGCACGCGGGAAGGGGCTTCGGCTTAACTGATCCAGGCTGAGCGAGCGTGTATTGCATGTCTACTGGTAGTACAAGGTAAGCTTGAATTCGCAGCACACCATCGAGGTGCTCAGCCCGACCGACGGGTCTTGTGATCTCAACAGCGGTTGACGTAAAATGTTTCTTTGGATTTGATGAGTTCGCTTGTGGTGACAGCGGTGACACAGTCTTTAGCGGTCTAGTTCACTTCCACATGCGATTCATCTGACATGACTTTTAATTTCCACGGTCACTTTTGCATCAGTAACATCTGTGAAAATAGTGTTTATTAATTTGATAAGGCATATACGATGGAGCGAAGGAAGCTGGCCGTGCGCATGCGCTGTTGATCTTTCGGCACTTCGCCTTCAGCTCATGACCGCAGCTTAAGTCCCAGCAACCAGAAGTGACATTCTCTGCCATGATTGACAGAAATGTCTATTTCCTCATTCCCTTCGGATTATTGGGTCAGATCCAACGCTAAACCACGCAAATATGTAAGGATAAAGAAATTCCTATAAGTATTCACGTGCGCAAGCAGGCTGTACAGTGTAGTTGCCGTGTGAAATTGTCCAACTTGAACATCCGGGTTAGAATACGTCTTAACCGTGTCAATATGCAACTCCCCGAAGAGTCTAAATTTTCAGCTGTAGGAAAGAAACGCGTGAGCGTCATATTTCATTAAGTGAACCTCTTCTAACTTTGTCGTTATTGATGTTTGTGCAGCGCAGCCTTGGAACGTAAATAGAAAAGGAAAAAAATCGTTTTATCGTCATATTTTTAGCGAGAATCAAGAAGCATTTAAGTTGCAGTTTTATCCCGACAGCGAGTGAAGGAATTTCTAGATTCTGAGAAAGGGAGTTTCGTCAGGCGTATAATGCTCGTACTGTACTCACATCCACCCCTGTTACCTTCCTTATCCCCCGGTTCGGTGAGTGTATACAGCCCCTTGTACCATGCTGACGTGCTCAAGCAGTGAATTTGGACTGAAGCGCTGAGAGCCAGAAAAGGCGTTTGAATGCTGACGTCCTGAAGGAGAAACTGCAGACTTACACTTGCTGGCTGGCAAGTGACTGGTTTTTCAACGTGCTCTGAGAGTGGTAAAACGGTTGAGCGAAAGCTTTCATTTTCTAACTCACGCTTTTAGTTCCGTAAAGAGAGCTAAGTATTCAAATGTGTTTCTCTCCAAGTATTCAAACGTCTTCTAACTTATATTAAAATGCATTTCGTTTACTATCTTCCCACGTTTTCGACTCAAACATTAAACAAATTTCAAAGACTACACGTTATTTGTCAATTTCTCAAATACCTCAAACATGTCAGTTTTAGTTTTAGTGGTTGTATTGAAGTATACTGGACTTGATTTCTCCAAATTCCCTGACCCTTTAATTTTTATTCTGCAATTCTAAATCTAACTGAAGTTTAACCTGTGAAAGCGCTCCTAGAGCAATTCTGTCAAACCGTCACCTAAGTTATCTTGGCGATTAAAACGCAACTTAAGCTGAGTACATTTTTTAAAAAACACTCACGAGAAAAAGTCTGATTATTTTTGTCACGTCGCGTTCAATTGAAAAAGCGTTTTAGCACAGAGTTCCCAAAGAACTCGTGGTCCCATGAGTCTAATTTCGACCAATCTCGCATAAACCGTCATGGGACTGAAATCTCTGAAGTGTCATCAGTCACTGCGCCGTAGATTACGCCAAAAAAAATTACAGAAAATAAATCGAGTACCTTAACAATAAATCGTCACAGATGTTTACACAACAATCAAAACTAAAGTACTGGTTTGGCACTGAGCTTTGGCGACGTGGAGTAATGTCGACGTCTTCGGCACAATAGGAATATGGAGAGTGTTCGAATCGGCGAGGCAATTCCTTTAATACCAGGCTTCAGCGGTCTTGAAATTTTTGCTTATTTTGTGCCCATTTATATCTCTTGGATTATTTTAGCATATTGAGGCCAATGAGAGTCCAAGTTCAACTGGCACATTCCCTCTAAGCTGGCAAGGAAACGTGAGAGTTTTCATCTGTGACGAAGCATGAGAATCATCACAAATTGTTAATTATTTTGTCAGAAACTTTTTGGGACTCTCTCCCCAGGAAGACTAACCAGAAAGTCGAAGCATGTACTCGTAAATAGCCTGTATAATGCAACTGGTTCACCGTCCAGTGCGTTTGAAGTCAGATTCCATTATGAAAAACTAGATGAGAAACTTCGCTTCATTTCACGCGAGCAGCCCGGAGAGGAAACTGGCCAGCTATAATGTTTGCCTGTAACAACCTGGTTATTTCAATACTCAACCTCAATTATTCCCAGTTTCAAAAAAACCTGCGGACATCTGTCTTGAATAAAGGTTCATAAAATTGCATCAATGCCGGCCATTCCAGTCCAATTTGAGAGGTATACAGCAGAACAGGCGGGAATTAGTCCTTAGCCAGTTCACATCGGGGGCTTTTCTGCCAGCAATGTGGCCGTCCGCTTTGAAGTTTAACGGTGTCGCAATTCAAGTCGTTGGCCGAAAGTTCCCCCAAAGTAGTTCGCGAAGATGAAGCAACGATTTAAGAAAAAACAGCAAGCAAGCAATGTATTCACAGTGGTAGCTCCGAATGGAACATTATTGAACTAGATGAAGTGCCATCGACTACTCAATAGTTCCAAGACCTTGATTTACTGTGAAAGTGCGGCAAACCATTTATCAAACTTGAATGTAGTCCTTGTATGACGGCTAAAGAACGAAGACTGAATTTCCATCTTCGCGCCAACGATTTATTTTCAGTTAACGGCAACAACTTCGACCGGAAACAAAAACACTCATTACAGGAACGGTTATACAAACATGGATTCAGGTCCGTGTGTTTCACCTTTACGACGATCCTAGGCTTGTAAAAGTATAATGTTTTATTCAATGTTTTGCCCACTTAATTTTCCAGACTTGTCCAGTTCAATAGTGATTAAGTGGCCAATATATTTGTGAAACGCGGTGGATTTTGTGTTGTAAATCAAGGGCGCGTGTACTTGTGCCTACAGCTTTTCACATCCCCAGCTCGCCAATTAGAGCAAGCACTGCCACGTATCAAAGCCATTTCTCCTTCTGTAGTTCGTCGAGACTTTGCATCGAAAATGACAAAGACGGGTTAACCAAAGCTATGTATTATACATCGACTCAACTCTGCCCAGTTGACGGAGCGTGTTGTGGATTGTAGATTGAGTCGGTGTCTTTTGTGCGCCAGGAGCTCTATATAATAACTCACAAGCTGCGGATCAAAGCTCGTTTATCAATCTACAAATTGCTCGACGTCAAGGTCATTCAATGTGCATCAGGATATTGATCCAGGGAGATTGAAAGGTTGAAAAAATAAATGGGCGAATAGTTAGGTAGACGTAGATGGATAAATGCATGCGTACATACATACATACATACATACATACATACATACATACATACATACATACATACATACATACATACATACATACATGCATGCATGCATGCATGCATGCATGCATGCATGCATACATGCATACATACATACATACATACATACATACATACATACATACATACATACATACATACATACATACATACTTACATACATACATACATGCATGCATGCATGCATGCATGCATGCATGCATGCATACATGCATACATACATACATACATACATACATACATACATACATACATACATACATACATACATACATACATACATACATAGAGCTTACAAATTGCCGTGGGAAGGAAATACTACATGCAGGGGGAGTGGATGGAGCGAACTATATCGCCCAACGTAAATAAAACCCTGGAAGGTTCGCATTTGCTTGAATTTTCATCAATCGGCCTAAAAGAATTGTGACGTCACAGCTACTGTTGCGCAGTGATTGATGCCGCCTGCAGCGCACTTTATTGGCCAGACACGCGGGTTCCTCGACTAATTGGTAAATTTATGTAATTTACTGTACTCCGCCGCTTCGTTTATAAGAACACAGTTGCCGCGCACGCGCTACAGGACTGTTCCCCTGAACTCTACCAACGGCACGTCCTGCATCGTCTCGCGCTCATTTCTCATTCAGAGACAAATCAGAAGAAAGGCGAGAAAGTAAAGCCGTGACTCACGTCTGAATCGCCGTTTGTTTGTGTAGGATAACGTCGATCGAGCCATACCACAACAGGCAATGAATTTCAATGCCAGATGAAGTGATGGAGATTACAGCAGTCGATAAGAAGCTAATGAGCCGTGTCGCACAGTCTGTGAAGATGTGCGCGCCTACGTAACGAATAACAAACAAGCGCTCCACTAAAGCTGTCAGCGCCTCTTTAGAAATCTTCTGGACACGAGTTTACATCTAGGCGGTTTCCTCATAATGATTTGTACGTTCTCAGTTCACTTGTATACACGCCAGTGTGTCTTCGCCTGTTGCGCCATGACATTCCGAACATATGCGGGTGTTTGTCTCAGGGTCTATGATAAAGCCATCTTTTGTCGTACTGGTGCACCTACTTCAATACAGATTTCATATGGATTTTATGTACCACCGAGAATACATCATACTTATTTTGATAAAGTATAATGTCATTTTTGGAGAGGGTAAACCTCTTTTGCGTTTAGACAAACTTTGACGGAGTTCACTACTTTTAACGCTAAATAAAAAAACCCAGACAAAACAAAAACAAAGACAAAACACGTCAAAGCCTACTTGAAGTGATCAGGCCAAGTGACGTGGCTTTTCAGATGCACTTGCCAGATGGATGACTCAAGGATGAAACCCAGTAGCTCCCTTTGTCGTACTTCGACAAAGTATCATCCGAGACTTATTCTCGCTGGGTTTTAATGTACCCCTGTTCTGCAACAGTATCTGTATCATACGGGTTGATATGGCAACCCTTCCTAACATCAAACTTGTGTACGAAGTCCCACAAGCTAGGATGGACATGCACATGCAATGCGTACTCGTGGCACAAGCAATGATAACATTCGAATCGTCATCGTATTATTTATCGTTGTTTGTCGGCGTCGAATTCCTCTTCTTCCTTCTCCTCCTCCTCCTCCTCCTCCTCCTCACCATCACCACCACCACCACCATCACCATCATCATCACCATCATCATCATTATCATCACCACCACCACCACCACCATCATCATCATCATCATCATCATCATCATCATCATTATCATCATCATCATCACCACCACCACCACCACCATCATCATCACCACCATCATCATCACCACTATCATCATCATCATCATCATCATCATCATCATCATCACCGACTCCTTTAAATGGATTGCAGTCTAAGCGATTGACGTTATTTCCACTGGTATTTTTTTATGTCAACCACAGTTTCTTGTTCTACTCCCCAAAGCATGTTGGGATACACAGTATTCAGCTTGTCAACTCAGCCTTTATGTGTGTCGAGCGCATTTTTTCTGTTGACAAGTGAATTCTTGTCCACACTAGAAAACAAATACAGACCTGATTTATACAAGTATAGAAGCCGTGTTGACAAGCTGATAGATAGGTCTTTTAACATGCTTTGAGTTAGAACACGAACTGCCAATGGACAAATAAAACAAAAAGGGAAAACATCATCAAATTAAGTTTTAGAGATTAAGAAATTCTATAAGAAATAAAAGATTTTAGAAATAGAGAGAGAGAGAGGGAGAGAGAGAGAGAGAAAGTGAGAGATGAAATTTCAACTCAGAAGTTTCAAGCGTACTCTATCAATGCGACTCTATTAACCAACGCACTAGACCATGTGTCTCGTCCGAAGTGCGCGATTTCAGCGGTAAAGTTTGTTAATCGGTTGGTATTTCCTGTTACACGCGTCATTTCATGCATACACCGTGAAAAGAAAATCACCTCGACCCGTGACACACCTTGCAGCGCCACCTTTCAGCCTCCATCGCCGATTGGCATACGCGTAATTTCACAATTTTAATAATTCGTGAGAAATACGTCAGACGAAATGCTCTCGTAAGCTAGCGGACCGTGAGAGAGATTTCGGGTCGCGGCCGCGGGGAGAGCGAGTTCGCCGCGGTGAGACCTGAGTCTCTTTTCGATTAGATCCTGCCACGGCACCCTGGGGCCTCTGAAATGTCAAATAGCGACCGACTATTGCTGCTTGTACATGCCAGAGGGGGGTTGTTCATAAAGTACTTGGTCTGCAGAAATATTGTCTCTCAGAACATTTCGTGTTTTATATAACAGTACGCACAGAACACAATTGTCGTCGCTTTCTTTAACTTGTGACAGCGATAATCTGACAAAGACCTATGAAATATTTGAATATTTTCAGGAAATTGTTTTAAAGGTAGCCTTTTCTTAATATGCGGAGTCTTAAAGTTCTACCTGTCTAGAACTTTTCCTCCATATGTTGGTTAGCATCTCAACATAAAATCAAATGAAACCATTCATCTCAAGTAAAACTCTCGACTTCATGGACACAACACAGGCATTCGATCACGCGTATGACGTAATCCCCACGTGATCGATTTTATGATCAAACACGCCATCTTTTTTTTTCATATAGCAAAAAATTGCACTTTCGCTGTTGAGAAGTCAGTGGTTGGGTAGCTCAGAGCAGAAAGTCACAACTTTCGTTTTCTTCTCGCTTTCCCACTGTCGAATCGGGTTACGGTGACGTGATCGGCAACCGGTAAAATATCGCCTTCTCGTCAAACGAGGAACAGGTGAGAGTGGGAAAAGGGTAAGACCCACCACCGTCTTTCAAAGTGGCGTAACAGCGCCCTTGGATAAATTGACCCTCTGAGTCTGATCTGATTCCGATATACAGTTACGATATCAACTGTGCGATCGACGGGTGTGTCATGACTTCTACGGCAGGTGGCGCAGCCATCGCGATTCTTGAGTTTCAGTGAAAGAAACGCACTGGAGATAAACAAAGTCAAGGGGAGGGAGATTTTGTTTGTACTATCAACAGCAATGCTGCATTTTCAGTGACAGTGAGGTTAAACAACGATCACGGTTACTCTACCCTACCGTGCTACGATGAAATTAAAAGTTTCGAACGGCAGTGCTTTTCTACAGTCCCGCGCATTATTCCAAAAGTATGTATGTATAAATGTAGGTATAAATGTGTGTATGTGAAAATGTAGGTAGGTAGGTCGGTAGGTCGGTAGGTAGGTAGGTAGGTAGGTAGGTAGGTAGGTAGATAGGTAGGTAGGCAGGTAGGTAGGTAGATAAGTAGGTATTTAGGTAGGTACATGTAGGCAGAGCATACGTTGCCGCAATAGTGCGAGACATATTAAAATCAAGTCTCGATAAACTCTCTCTCTCTCTCTCTCTCTCTCTCTCTCTCTCTCTCTCTCTCTCTCTCTCTCTCACTCACATATATCCAAGCCATGGTCACTGTCAATATATGCGATAGTTAAGGTTGGCATTCAACATGGTATGCAGCCTGCTCTTAAATACAAACTCCACAAAACACATTGTCATATCTTCTTCCTTGGGAATAAGATGTGGAATTGATCAATTTCAATGATACTGAAAACTAATATTATGATAAAAAAGAAGTCGTGCGTTTGGAAAAAACTACACAATGATCCCCCAAAGTAACATATTGTCGCTGTTTTCCCGTGGGCTCAGTACCTAATATCCTCGCCAGGGATTATGGGATACTAGAAGAAGATTGCTGTAGATATTTCGATCAAGGAACAGGCCAGGTTAATTGTATCCACGTAGAACAGTATCAATTATTCACGGCGCTTGGCTTGGAAAGTTCTCTTGGTTTGTATTCTGCCCGACTATGGTCAAATTATTCAAAGTGTTTATCAAAACACTTTGAATAATTGATCAGGGAGACAAATTTCCAGGGATTTGAACTTTGTTTTGCTTGAATATGCCTTGATCATATTTGGAGAGACGGATATTTGTCTGTATTAATTTTGAGGACCATGACTTTTTTTCTAGGTCGGGTATACAACGCGATGAAGCAATGCCTCGCACGCCAACAACATTTCGTTGATCCGAGATCAGCGACGAAGACGCTATCGAGCTATACATCATTATTGTGACTGCACCAAGGTAAACAAAGCAATCGCATTCGTTGAACCGCGTAATGACGTCATGTATGTAAGTAATTACTCGTGTAATCACTAGGTCATTCCTCTGGATCAGACCGGCCAATCGCCAACGTGATCCCCCCCACCTTGTAAAACACAAGTGCAAAGGGGAACATTAACCACTCCGACTCGAATATTCCGGATGTCTCTTTACTCTTTGGCATCTAAACACTGTAACACCTTCAGCTGTATGTTCATCTGCGGGATAGCATAAAGCTATCAGCTTATGGCGTTAGCTGTTTTGGTCCCACTTCTACTTACAAGACGTGTACTGTCAAACTCACCGAGATGTTTGTCATTGTCGGTATTTTAAGTTCTGCTCATCAGACCATTTGTGCAAAGCGTGTAGGCTAGACAGGGCCATCTGTGATAAAATTGGTTCATACTCAACGTTGATCTCATCGTGTTACTCGACGTAACTCACCGTTAAAACACATATTTTTAGGTCAAAAAATGCTGCCGATAATTGACATAGCATTACGAGTGGCGCGCCATATTGCCCCCTTTTGTACCTGCCATATTTTACAAACAAATACATACGATATTGTGAAACTAATAGTGTAGCCGACGAGTAAATTTGCTCACCGGAGCGATACGACGGGTCGACAGCAAAGATTAACATAATAAGTGAACGGAAATGAATTGTGTAATGTCGGAATAATGCAACGGAATGTTGCTGTAGAGTTACTAGCCAGTCGGCCTTTGTTTCTTTGGGGTTTCAATCAAGTTCCCTTATGGATGATCAGTAGTACGGCACAGAGATGGCGGCGTGGTTTTTTTCTTGCCCTCCAAAGAGCAATTCAACGAACAACATAGAGCTTATGTTAACCGACTCGCCAAAAAATCATTAATCCTTATCCTTCCAAGTTCATATTTCACTATCAAGTAAGCGGGTTAAAACTAGTGAAGCATAACAGGTCCCATACATTTGATGGACCGTAAAATGTGTTTTAACATACCGAGCCAAGTGAATAAAAATAATGATTTTGGCTCAATATATCGCCCTTTGCTACCTTGGCAGTAGGGAAAATGATTCTGTCTGGCAGGTCGGGAGTTGGAGTAGAAAGCGCCTCTGGGACAGATATTCGGACTCCCATTTTTTTGATGTACCACTTGTGGGAACTCATTTTAAAGCTCTTGGAGTAGGAAAAATGTTTACCGCCTTTTTGAAAATTGAATTTCATATTTAGTTACCCATACTATAGAGCGAGGACAGGAATGGCGGCCATTTTGAATTTCAAATATCGGTATATGTCAAATAATTTAATTTCTTTCTCTAGCACCAAACTTTGAAGGTTAGACAGGTGAACCCTGTTTTATATTCTTGACTTTGAAAGAAGACGGTTGAAGTTTGCTTGAGGGAAGTTTTAGCAAATGTTAGGTCTTTTAGTTTTTTGGCGCGAACTGCATGCACCTCATATTAAATGAGAGTAACATTGTGACACACCAATCTGTATATGACATAAAATGATTTTAAACGATAAAGTTATCCTGGTGCGGTAAAAAGCGTATAATTTTAGGAGTCAGCGATAAATCCATAATCCTGAAATATGATGAAAGAAATGCTGATAAGAAGTCTATACATGCCCCCGCGGCCGCCTACAGATAGAAAAGATACAAAGGGCTGACGGGTAATTTCCTGTAACTGAAAAATGTATCTTTATTTGTTCATTCGTGGACGTCTGCGCAGTTATTCAACAACTTTTGCGCAAAACACTGCCGAGTTACACTTGGCGTGAACATGCATATATAGTTCATCCGTAATTTGTCCACAAAGTTTAATTTTTCTCAACTTGAAGGTGAAAGTAAATACCAAAAAGGAAGTGAAGAGATTAAACAATCTCTTACAATTGTCGATTGTCCAACTGTCGTATGCTATCAAGTCCGCTTAAAAATTGAAAAATATCCCTTTGAGTACCTTTTCCCTACTGCTATTGCCGTTGGTCTGTGTGAACATTGCACTTGGCAATGCCTTTTCCAGTCTTCTATGTCAAAACCCCTTTTGAAAAGCATTCGGTAATTTCAAAGAGAGAAATCCGCAGCTTTTGGTCGTAATGTTCGGTTTGCAGCGATACCGATGCAAATTCAACACGCTGTGTTACAACAAGTTGAACATTAAGAATTTTGAAACTATTTTTAGGCGTAGAATGGGCTGAATAACAAATCGTGCACCAATAGTTACTGCTAGCTAACTTTAGCTAAAAATGGACCTTCAATGTAATCGCTCGCCCTAATCCAGTAGTGTAAAACAACAGCGAAAAAGTTATGCAATTTTTTCTCGGTTTGTCTCATGGGGAAAAAAGGACGTTTGCGCGCGTAATCGGTGCATTTTCCCATGCGACATCCTTCCTTCGTTATATCCTGCTAAAATTATAATTCTTTTACACTCTGCACAGGCGGCAACACGCATAATCTTAACTTCACGCTGCACGGTATCATCCAATCACCTACTTCTGTTTTGAATAATATGCACAATCATTCTTACAATTAATCAAATAAACGTGCTTAAAAAAACCGCGTAACTTACTATTTAGAAGTATGGTGGGAACATAGCATACTCCGCTCATAAATTTCCTACAGTCGCGTCATCCAATCGGCGCTTCAATGCAAGTCGTCTGCTCACATACTGTAACCAGGTATGCTTTTGTATTTGTTCCCCTCGTAATTCAAGCACACAGCGTACCTTGCTAGCCAAATGGTTTATGCAACCTATTATGCCCACTTCAGCATGCGCTGTCGATAAAAGTCAGTCAGGTAATTTATTCGGTAATCGGGCGCCAAACGCTTCCAGCGGACTATACAGCAGGTGTAAGTAGGGGCGCGGACGGGATCGTATTTTTACAGTGGTGAGTATTTGCTTTTTATCCAGCTGTGAATCTTTCATAATTTATTTCGGAACCTTGTTCTGAGCGAATTAGGGCATCGCAGCGCAGCGCCTAGGGTACGAACCGGACTCACAATCGGAGCATGTTGAGTCTAGTTCTAGACCCTTGGTATCAGACTCATCATCAGATGGTAGTCACTTCGAGACCGAAGTTTGGTGTTTTTGCCCCTGAGCATGGCGCGTCACTCTTCTAACTGATGCTCTGGGTAAAGTATTAGTAGTAGTTAACTCCGAGTCGTCCAGCGATCGGGCTGTCGCCTATCGGAATTTGGACTGATTAGAAAATATAATCACTCATATTTTTGAAAATCCTCAATTAATCACTGAGAACGCGCTCAGAGCGAATGCAGGGGACAGGTACTTTACATTAATAATTTGTATTGCATTCATAAATTCATAATCTTGAACAAAATTAATGATTTCACTCGCTGTAAAAATTAATCCCCGAGACTCGTTTTAACTCAGGTGAGATCGAGTGACTAGCAGCTATTTCATTTATCACATGATATAACCTGGCTCCCGGGTGAGGTTTTGCAGACTGGCGACCAGGCGCATGCGCAACATTCTATGCACGCGATATCAAAACCACAGCCTGGTCTTATCTGCACAGATGGCCCTGATTTTTCGGGAGATTTATGCAAATAGGAGCGCATTGATGGTGTTACCGAAGTTCACGGCATACACCTGGTGTCAACTCCATGACCCTTATTGAATAGATACAACATATTATACACCGTGAGAAAGCTGCAACAAAATTTTAACTGACAAATTCCTGGTGAAGATGAGATTTATTGTGACGGTGTTTTCAAGGCGTGGTTTAAGCGTCATCTACGTCACATAGATTAGAGCACCGGCAGTCTGTGGTATTTCGCGCACGGCCAACTGAGCGCACACACCAAAGTTAATACCTCAGCTTGGACGGTCTATACATAAGACTGTGCACTTTGATGTTTCCAGTGCCCATAAGTTGAATTACGTTTTACAGATCACCTTTGTTAAACCATTACGCTTGGTAGAGTGATCTTGTATCTTGTCATTAGGGGTTTCACTTAATGTCAAATAATTATTAATGGGAGTAAAATCAGATAACATTTAACTTAAATATTGATCAGACTATTTAACCATTTGTTATTGATGCAAACTTTAAATGAGTAAGGTGTATTACAACGTACTGCGTGATGTTCGTTTTTTTTGTGTTTATTTTGTGTGAGTGTTTTTGGACAATAAATTTCGTGACTAACAAGCGATCATACCGACAACGAGGCTGTAAAATCATGCCATGGCGGCTGATTCTGACCGATGATGTGTCGTTCATTTAAAAACAACAGTCTTTTAAATCGGATTGATACGGCGTACCAGGAAACTGGCAAAAACTATTCGTACAAAAATCGACACTTTGACAGTTCGCATGGAGCCAGCTGGGTATAAGTTTATTCGAGTCCTAAGAAAAGTCCCCTGCGGTGTTGTCAACGTTAGAACGCTTGCAGTGTCATCGTGTGGCAAGTCTGTGACATGTATGCGATCTAACTGTCACAGCACTACAATGCGAGCTACGAAAAGAACGCTATGCAAGCGGCTTAAAATGGTAACCGATGTGGCCATCTGTCCTATTTATTGTGCAAGGCTATCTGTGAATGATCCTGTGTGTATTGTAATGTTTACTAATTGTTACTAAAATTGTAACGGCTGAGAACATATTTAATCATAAATATAAGTATGCTGATGACGGCCGCTCTCGGGACGAATGGTTAATTTCATGTTTTGCAGTACTGTACTGTTCTGGGGCGATGGTAAATTAATGGATTCGCCTCTGCAGATAAAGTAATTAACTTGGTAAATGTTACACACTAATACTTTTTCCTCTGAGACCATTTGTCTTGAGTCCTTGGACGAGGCCATGCACTGCGCGGGAAAACGCACACGACAGCGTCGAGTGAAGAGAAATCGCAATCGAGTCGAATCAAAGAAAAACGCCGACACGCGTTTGTGCACATAAAACGTCGGAACAACTGAACCATGCTGATATATCACTCTTATTACAAAGACAATTGCCTCCTCCAAGAACTCGGCAAATTCTAGTATGGCTTCAGGTAATCTTTGTAAACCGGACGAAAAAGCAGAAAATCGTGTTGACAAGAAAGCTGCCTCGAGTGAGCAAATCGCTGAAGCGCGTTAGTGATTAAGGCAGTCCGCTCCTCGAAACTGAAAGATTGAAACTTCTGTTCAAACTTTCCTCAAAGAAACTCTTAGATAGCTGTCGTCCTAAATCAATAAGGAGACTCGGTGATCATGGTGCAAATATTGGTACAAATTACATTACATTTTCAGATATGATAAATTAAAAATAGCTGCCATATAATATACTATTAACTCTTTGCCGAAAAATATGATTTTTTGATTTTCACTAAAACAAAGCGGTGAAAACTTCCTTTATCCAACAGCTTAAAGTAGGCTCACAGTAGCAATAGTTTAAAAAGTGGGGTCCCTTTGTCTGTCCCCACGGAGCATTCTACCTGTTAAATGTCGGTGGAACGGTGGAAATATGAACAATTACGCGCGCATCTGCGCCAATCCTTCCCTATATCGTAAAAGTCATTTTTATCTTTCCCATTTAATTTTGTCGCATCATTGTTTTTTATCTGCCAGACTCATGTCGCCTCGGCCTTCACCACTATTGATAGATTACACCCGCCGAATCCAATTGCAAGACTACGCTCGTCAAATGCATGTTTGAGCGGAAAGAATTTTACGTGACGTTCACCATATGGCCATGCTGTGCGATCTTTGTACGCCTACTGTAGCGCTTGGTTTTCCAGACGATTGCGCTTTGCACAGACCCGTCCGTGTGATTTTCTCGAGTATCCATCAAAACTGTGAAAAAAACGACCGAAAGTTTTGAAATCTTTTGTTACAATACACCGCATTTACGGACGGTTGATTGAGTACGGCTTCCAGACTGATAACCTGGGGGGACAGTGTCATCAAAATTTCAGGTCGAACTATTTTTTGAGTAGTACTTGCCACTGCAAACAAAACGATGTTAAAGTGAGGCTTCAATGCTTCAATCGAAAATTATTCTGTAACGAATCACGACAACAAAATGCCATATGAGATTTTACAGTCGGGTATACGGTTGAGTATGAACAAGGCGCAAGTCTGATAAAATTGCCCCCCGCAGCATTATTTGAGGAGCTTTTAAAATGTCTCTCCTGCCACTTGAGGTAGGAACTTGTGAAATACTTCCATTGAGGTCACGCAGAATAATTTTGAGCGATTGAATAAACTCCAATATGGTTTTAAAGTGTGGTAGTACAATTATTTATTTTATCTCCTCTCATGAAAGTGCCAAGTGCCAGTATAAAATCTTAAGTAAACACATTTCGTGAAATTTAAGATGACAAAATAATAGGAATTAAAATGGAAACAATCTTGTTCATAAAAATGATTGGGAAACTGTATAACTATCGTTTAAATTTTTCGCGCCGATGCATTTGGTTTTAAATTTCGTTTCATATCGCCAGCTGATCTCCGTGAAACAATGGTATGAACTCCACATGTCGAAAGTAGAGCTAAGTTATACATGTTTTGTACCGTCGTTAAAATTGGCTAGGAGACTGATATGTGTCTGTACTAAAAACACGTCATCGGCATGTTCTAAGAGATGGAAATTTTGATTGAAAAATACATGGAAGACGCCCGAGTCAAGGAGTGAACTATTGTCCGCGGTTCACTTTTTGTCGTCTGCGCTGAACAACTGTGAATTGAAAGAACTATATCCGCGACGGCTCATTTTTCCACTATTCTGAGAGCTTAATCACCAATTATGCTCGACATCATTGAATGAAAAAAGGGAGTACGATCATTCTAAAATTAACTTACAATTCAAAAATCCAATCATTCTGAAATTAACTCACAAAGCACACTCCGACTTACACACTTGAGCTGCTTAGTTAATAGACTTGATAAGATTACATTCGATGATCCAAGCTCCCGTTCCCGGCAAATGATTCCGATTCATCGCCGAGTCTGAACGCAGCCCACGTTCGTCATTCTTATCTATAATTACAGGCTATTTACAGATAACGCTGGCGAGGCAATTAAGAAGAACCGGATGGACTCGCTGCCGGAACAATGTCACATAAATATGTCGTTCTCCCGCTAATTAATAAAGTTTTTGTTTTCATGTTCAAAGAAAGTTCACAAATATCAGATAGCAGCATTACGATGTAGTTCTGTGTTATATTTATCGCTGTTGTTTTGGCTACAAACCACTTTGGATGAGGACTAGAATTTACAACTTTCAGGTAGACGGCGAAACTTTGTTCGACTGTAACAAAATTTGTCAAAATTAATAGACGCCATATGCAAATCACGTTGATATATTGATATATCTCGTTGCCTTCGAGTCTCGCGAGACCTGCTTTGTCACGCGGGATGAGTGACGAGTGCAGATCCAGAGGACGTGCTGTTGAACGTCGGGTCAAGGAAGGTTGTCCCACCAAACCTCTTAATCAAGTCTTGTGGATATTTGGTAGGTAATCCCCATCTAGGGAATTTGAACACATTTGATCATCCGATCTTAATTGCGAGAAGTTGAGCGAACGCATGTCGGCTGTGAGGAGCTATATTGTTACTGGACTGTGCGATAAACAGTGCCTACCTGTCGAACTGAATTGAGTTGAGTCGTAAAAGGGTCAGTAAAGTTTTTACGTCATGACGAAAGGTATCTCGCAACTTTGCAGACTTCCGAACGATAGTGACAGCTTAAACATTCACATATGATTACGGCGTCAATACAACAGGGGATCATCGCAGCAATACCACAGGGGACCGTAAGAACGATCATACTAGGAGTGAATAGACATTTTCCCGGTGATCCCACAATACATTGCAGTGTCTCTATCAAACACCATATATACACTAAAAACAACGAAAATATACTGATTTGTGTTATCCAACGAACTGTTCCAGAAAAATGATACAAATTTCCAATGCCAAATAATGCCCCGTTTATATTCTGACCATCAGCGACGAAAATATAGGACAGGGTGTGATCTGCGATAGACTTCTATACCCTGCGTGTACCCTACGGCTAAAAAGTTCTATGCGTAATTTACGCTTTGTATACCCTGGTACACACTACATTATGGAAACGGCAAAAGAACTATATGCTCTGTTCTCGTCTTTTAATCTGTAATATTTGCAATGAAGACTGGTTTTGGCTACGAACGGACTCAAGTCTCCTCCCTTCACTGTCATTGCGACCTTGGTTACTTGACCATACCAAAGTCCCGTCCATCGCTGGTCTGAAAAAGACTGGTTTCTTTTCGACAGGGTTGGATATGGATCAACGACAATTGACACATTATAGTGAATGCTGTAAATTTTATCTACATGTCATTATCTCCTTCAAATCACAGCATATACATTCGCAAGTTGTCCATGCTGTTGGTTTATCGTAAAACCAGAGACCGTTTTATCTTCGTTTCAAAACTTTAATTTTTTCAAGTTTTGTGTATACTGCAATTACGTATATCAAGTAAAAGGCTGACAGAATTGCTACATTGTAATCAACCTATGGAGGATGCGAGTTCAATGGCAAATGACAGTGCTCAAAGGTTTCCTTGTGTTTTGCTTAGCACACAAACCTACATTAGCATATCGTCTGATGTTGAAGACTGATTCAATCCACATATATGGTCGATGCGTTCAGATATTAGACAATGCTTGTGGACTGATAATAAAAGAATGTGGCAATCTAATCAATGATTACAATTAATGTGTTCAGCAAAGGCAGCCGAAGCCATTGGTAGCAAATACATGTACTTAGAAATATCAGTGATATTCAATGATGAGGTGTAGCGAGAGTAGTCATTCCCCACTCTCGTTTCTACGATCCTCTGTGCCAATACCAAAGATTCCTCACACTAGGCACTGCAACCGAACCGTATCGAAATGCAAAACCATACAACAACATATATATATATATATATATATATATATATATATATATATATATATATATATATATGTCGCCACCAAAGCAAATATTATTTCCCAAATTTTAACACCATCTGAAGTAGAATGGTTCGTCCCAATCATATATGTAAGAGTGTCAAGCTAGTAATCCTTTCACTTCTATCTGAATATTGCAGGATGCATGAAACTGAAGTAATGGATTTCATTACTTTGTACTTGAAGTAATTTGTTTATTTATAACGCTCTGCTTAGCATCGAGCACTGTTATTTCTCACGAGGACATCTGTATACTTACATATATATATATATATATATATATATATATATATATATATATATATATATATATATATATATATATATATATATATTCAATTAATAAATCATAAGCAATGAACGAAAAAACTGCAAAACGTCTGAATTCTGGCATTTTTCTTAATGTTGTGTCATCAATTTTTTACAAGATGGGTTCTACTGCTGTTCTACTTGGTCTTTTACAATCAAAGCAACCAACCTAACCCACCTCTTATAGCGTTAATGTCGTTTAATATTTCAATTTTAATCTACTTTCTCCTGCTACTGCCGGCATATCTGATTGCCGCCACACGAACGTTAATTGTTATTTGCCAGTTCGCTACAGCTGTCATTTGATAATTACGGTAGCTCTACATTTCAGTCGAAATTCTAGCACGCTGAAAATGTGTTTTGCCATGAAAAGAGCCTTTGTGATCGTTGAACAATAATCCGGTATTGAGCCATTTATGTACGACAAAATTAGTGTCAACTCACAGGGATTATTAAGCCGTTCTAAAAAGACTGGTTTGTTTAGCGAACAGCGGCTACAAAAATCCCCAACATTTTCCACATCAATGAAGCGACGCTTTCTCCACACACCGTGAAACAGCAATAAAATATTTTGCGCTCCATCGCGCGGTTTTCCGTCAACTCGCATTTTTCATTACACATTAAGAGTTCCTCTTACGATCTTTTAGAGTTTTAATGAAAATGAAGGTATTGTGTCAATTGTGGCATTAACTTAACCTCACGACAAATATAGGGCACTGAGGCACCATTTCGCGTACAGGTATGCATATATACATATATATATATATATATATATATATATATATATATATATATATATATATATATATATATATATATATATATATCGAAGTATACAGATGTCCTCGTTGGAAATTACAGAGCCCGATGCTAAAGCAGAGCATATAAATGATAACGCAAAATTACTTCAAGTACAAAGTAATGATATCTGTTACTTAAGTTTCATGCATTCTGCAATCATCAGACAGAAGAAGTGAAAATATTCTTAACTCAACACTGTTATATATGTATGATCGGAACGTACCATTCTATTTGTAGGTGGTGTTAAAATTTGATAAATAGTATTTGTTTTGGTGGTGGCATTTTGAAACCAACTCCGAGCGTTTTTTAAAGGTATACTGTCACCTGTTCTAATTTTGCCACAGTGACCATGGGAAGAGAAAAATCTACCCAATCACAGATTATAAGCGGGTGGCCGCGTTTTAAAAACAGCGCCCTCAAATGGGCATTTTGAATACCAAGGAACGCCCCTTTGACCATATATCGGCATATTTAGATTACAGGTGACTGTATACCTTTAACAGCGTAGATTTAGCAGCATTTATAATGTGTAGCTTTTCTGATATACAAAGATTACATCGCTTGCTTATGTTAGAGTAACTTGATGCTTTGTCAATAATTAACCACGAAATATCAAAGACCTGGTTCTTTTGTTCCAAGGACCAGATTTACTTGGATAACTCCGTAGCGTGCCGATACCTTTCGTTATGGAGCGATTGCATGTGATTAGCGAAGCGCGTCTTGAAGGTGTTATCAATGAGTCCGATGTAGACCTTCTCCCTGTTGCCCCCGTTGATACCTTAGCCTTGTAAACCACGAGAGAGAGAGAGAGAGAGAGAGAGAGAGAGAGAGTGTGTGTGTGTGTGTGTGTGTATGTATCTCTCTCTCTGTGATAAATGTTTTAACAGGGAAGGAAGTGTTAATTCAACAATTAGCAGTGCATCGAAATATTAATAGATCGAGTACAAAATTTAGCCATTTGGCCATGCATGAATGCATGCATGCGTACATACATACATACATACATACATACATACATACATACATACATACATACATACATACATACATATACATACATACATACATACATACATACATACATACATACATACATACATACATACATACATACATACATACATACATACATACATACATTCATACATACATTCATACATTTTCTGATTTGTTTCGCGGTCACGTGACAAACATTGTTATTGTACCATAGAATTAGGCATATGATCTCGATATGATTGAAAATATTTGCAGTTTTCTGGAAAGAGAGAGCAATATGCCAGGTCGTGTACACATTTTGGCCGACATGGGACCTCGAAAATCGGTCTGAACCGTTCGAGTGGACAGAAGGAACGTACATCCGTCAAAAATTATAGTCTTTTAGCGCTACGTGTTTGACTACAAACGAAGGATAACTCTGGAATGACATAGCGATCTGATAAAAACGACGAAAGCGTGATCTCATGGCTTTCTCAAGGTAACCTTCAGATTCAAGCCGTCCCATATCGTCATGACCGACCGAGATGTAGCGCGCTAATAATTATGTACAAAACGGCTGTTTGCTTATTCTAGCATGCTCTACATCTTGTCAGCGTGTGGGCGGCAAACTTAATGAATATTTTACCAGCATCCTATCCTATCGTCATTTTTATCAAATGGCCTTATATATCGATCTCAAATGAGCCATTTCGAGCACAAATGAACGACTGTTGAGGAGGAAAATGACCGTCCATTGCTATCTACTTTGTATTATCAGAACAATATGGGGAGATATGAAGCAAAGCTGCATAACCCTGCGTACCACTGGGCGCAAAACAGGTGCCACTTAAATCTATACATTTTAAGGCAGTACGCGCCTCAAAATTGAAAGACAAAGTTTTTGCTCAAACTTAATTTCCTCAGGCGAAATTCAAAATATTCTCTTTCGAATCAAGAGTAAAAGTCAGTGGTACCCATGCAATATTTCGTACTGGCGAAACAGATTATTCAATATTTCCCCATACCTAAAATTCAAAATGGCCGCCATTTCCTATGTTTACTCTACCTGGAAAAATATTTTTTGATTTTCACAAAATAAGCTACTAAAGACATTATTTACTCTATATTAGTTTCAGAATGGGCCCCACAAGTGGCAGGCCCATTAGAAGGCACTGTAAAAGTTTGAGAGGCCAAATAGCTGTTCCCGAGGTACATTCTGCCTTATAATAGCAAATCCTAAAGAAAATAGACAGCTCCTGAAACTTAAGATAAACCCAGTCGAGCGTATGAATCGATGTGTACACTAAAATGTTTGTATTTTGTTGACTAGATAAGGTGCTACAACTGTTGCTGTTCAACACTGAGGTACTGTCATGTCTCTGAATAATAATTATTAATATAGATTACTCTAGATAAATTCTTCCGCGAACGTTGGCGTTACAGACATGTAAAGATAAGATTATCTTTGGGCAGTAGACCTATCACGTATGAGGAGTTCCCAGTTTATCGTTCCGCCGAGAGTGAACGAAACTTATACTTCAAGACGGAAGCCATTAGTGCCGTTTGCTTCAAGAGATCAACAAAATTTGATGTAAGCGATTATGATGCAGGTAATTAGGAGCCTGAAAAAAATGTTTGGCGGTTGAAGAAGAGTAGGTCACTTGCCATGATTTATCACACAGTCCAGTAAGATTAACAGATGGAGACAGCCGGAGATAGGTATATAGATAGACTAGCGGAAATGACAATATTTAGGTTAACAGACAAACGAGCGAAGGGGCGTAGTACTTGATCGTCGACACTTATTTCAGGCAACTCATATTTTCACCACTTAATATTAGATCATTCTTCTTTCTAAAACATCTACTCGACGTCATCATCGTCATGGCTTAAAATTCTTTCGATGTAATTTATTTTTTTCTTTAAAATTTATTATCATTTTTAATTTTTTAAATTTTATCAAAGTTAAGCATGCGCCACTCATTTGATATCTCCACTTCGGAACTATTAATCATACCTTTAGTACTTTCTTGTTTTTTAAACTTTTAATGCAGACTTCAGTTCTATCGACTGACCTTTCACAAACTACACGTGTACACGTGTATTTGATTGAATACATAATTCAGCCTCGCTTCTGGTTGCCTTTGTGTTGTTGAAGCGTGATAAGAATACCCCAAGGTCCTTGTGAGTGTGATACAGTTTTTTGCCCAGGTTACGAATATGATAAGATTTTTGTCATGGCGTCTTCAGGAGCATAGAGGTCTGGTCCCACTATCCACTGATTTGGTCGTATATCTGTTCTGTAGTATGTATAACTGACTAACGGGTTCGATATATAATAGATAACTGTATTCAAATTTGTCTTAGAAAACCAATTTTCAACAATTCGTGTATGCAACATTTGTTCCTAAAGATTACCCGAAACAATCTCTTGGGCAACTGTATATAGGATCCGCATGTTGTTCACCATAAACTGTTCTTTCACATGCCAATATATGTTCAGCGTCAAGGGAGATGTCTCGTCAATGTTTAAAGGTATACTGTCACCTGAATTCTAAATACGCCCATATATGTTCAAAGGGGCGTTTCTTGGTATTCAAAATGCCCATGTGAGGGCGCTGTTTTTAAAAAGCGGCCACTCGCTTAAAATCTGTGATTGGTAAGATTTTCTTTTTCCATGGTAACTGTGGAAAACTTGGGACAGGTGACAGTATACCTTTAATGTTAATGAAAAATACCCCCATGCCATGTGGTTATAGCGATAGAAAAGTTTTTCGCTGAATAACCTGCCCTACAGTTATGTATTATGACATCTTCTTCATTCGCGCAATATCCGTGCCAATTCTTCCAGCTCAAAAAATCATAACATTATATTTTATTGTCGCTTGAGGATGTCATGAATATAAATCCCCACTTAAGACTCGAATAGAGAAAATATTCTATTCAAACAAGATGGATCATTTACCTTCCTTCGGGCCAAACGACTAAAATGCATCTTGAGTGTTGGGGCGCGAAGTACCATAAATGCTCGCTTTTGTTAAAGCTTTCATGAACTTTCGGTGCAGTGTAAAAGCTACCGATGAACTTGATTAAAAAAATTATGACTTAAGATTTTGTAGAGGATGACATGATAAAATTTTAACGTTCCCTAAACGTGTTTTAAGCGTGTTCATAATAATTATATGATAATTATATATATATATATATATATATATATATATATATATATATATATATATATATATATATATATATATATATATAATATATATATAGAATGGCGTGAGTATTCTAAATCGATGTGTTTATTATTCCTTTATGTTGCGCCATTTCTACAATTTTTGGTTAACCATTGTATATGTATATAATATTCATAATGTTTGATTAAAAACTTTATATCGAGATATATTTCAAAATAAGTTAGAATTTGAATTTCTATGGTCACTGAGAGCTTCAGGATGGGATTAAGGTGAATTTTCTTCCACCATTCTTGCGCCGGCAAGGTCGCTCTCGCGTGATCTTGGCCTGTTGTAAACTGCCACTTTGATCAAAACCTACGATTTTTTGAAACGACTTGATCAGAATACGCCAAAGCAAGCTATATGCTTTTTGATTTCTACACGAGTTTGTATATAATATATATTTTGTATTCAGGGATTGTGCAGTTTTTTGATCCATGAAACAAAGGCGATAACAACTCAATGACCATGAAACACTGTAAGATTAATGCATAGGGAGGGATAAGTACCTTGACCTTAAACGCTAATGGCGTGGACAGAATGGAACACACGTCACCAGTAAAGTGACTTTCCATTTTGTAGAAATCATCTAAGGAGAGCAAAAATATCGTCGTTACTGGAGGGAGGTCACAACATAAGTGTCATATATGATGTCAGTGGAAAGAAAGCATATCTGTCTGAATAACTGCTTCATTGAAGTTTGAAAGCAAAACCTCTTTGAGGTTATGCATAAGTTGAGACGAAAAAATCCAAGAAGTTTAAAACACGTTCGTGTTGGCTTTTAGTGCTCCTTGAACATGTTGCACATACGCTTTGATTTAACCCCCTCCACAGCGCCCCCAAAGCAATTAATCTAGAAGAAACAAAATTTAGGAGTGGGGTCTTTTGTAGGAAGACTGTACATAACATTTGAAGTCGATTTGTCCATTTATTGTTTGATTAGCAGATTTCATGAAGCACATAATAGAGTAAATTGGATTGTCCAATCATTGATGTATACGTAAAATTACACAAATCACTTCCTGTGACTACCTTTTATCTAATTATACATCAAAGCTAATTACATAATGAATGATGAGAAATGTGCATCATGTCCAATGATGCCTCGTCTGTTCCTTTAACAAAACGAAAAATAATTATGGTCCAATAAGCAATTACTCTTTAATTTAAGACGACGGTAAATAAATAAATACCTTTTTACTCTAATACTTCTATCCTAAACATTATCCTGCGTTGGTTCCAATAATATTACCCTTCTGTAATTGTTAGAAAACATGATTATTTGTATTCAAAGCAGCGCTTTCTCCACAATATAACGAGGCCGCTTGAAATAGCACACGTTAACAGAAAGCAAATACTGTTGCATTCAGTAACCAATATACCAAATCTTTGCACAAACAAGGAGACATATGGTATTGAACAGTTTGTATAAATTGCCGACTATTAATATCCCTGCACAGAAAATAAATTTACGGCTTTATTTATTGCAGCTCTTCTTTCGGTTAACCTTTCACTGTCCTCCTTCGTTTGCAAAATTGTATTTTCTCACAGTTGTTCTCCAGGCTAATACATATCGATATTCTCCATAAAATTGATTAGCTGGGCAGCTCACGGGCGATAAAGGTCTCTGCTGTATAAATCCAGTCTGTCTAAATTATCTGCAGTGATGCTGAACGATACAAGCGTAAATGCATGCCCTGTGCACGCACATCGTGGCTGCCATCCGACAGATCTATGTGCTCGCACAAACCGAGAATTATTCTAAACGGCGGAACAATTGCAAAATTCACTTTTTATCCAGATTAAGGAGCGTACATGTGGGTATACATGTAGGTAAAGGCCATTTATGTCTTAGTATCATCTTCTCCAGCGAAAGGCTCTTCTTTGCCACAAAGCAGGCTCATTGAAAGATCTAGGATCTAATTCTTTACGATCAGTATGACTTTCATTATGGAAGCCAAGAAAAACTTGTCCGTTGACAGTTACCGTAAACACCCTACCTTGTACGCCGACCCTGATATTATTTTGCATGTAAGTATGAGGCATGAATTTACCATTTTCCTGTTATTTAAGATCAGAGAGAGCAAAATGTAAAAAATGTGGAAAGCTTTACTCTTAGACCTATAAAACAGGGAATGTATGTATAGGATAAAGCCCGAGTACGAGG
>LD526268.1:119539-203729 GCA_001465055.1 Ptychodera flava
ATATATATATATATATATATATATATATATATATATATATATATATATATTCAAAAAACATTGCCTAAAATTTACTTGAGTGTGGAGTTTATTCAAACCTACTATGTCAGGTGCTCTCTGCGTTGCCCTTTTCATAAACAATTATAAGCATTTCAAACAAATTTGCATATGGAATGATTCAACAGCTAACGATATAAACCTGGCTAGCGCAGATATACTACATATACTCATTTCAGTAATCAAAATTTTGAAACAACACATGTAATAAAATTATAAATCAGGTACAAATGCACAGACTGCCATTTAAATCGACTTAATATACAATGTTATTTAATCTTTAGAATATTGAGTACTGATATTTCTGTTGCGATTTTAGCATTTTCACCACAGCGGTCTTAAAATGGAGACAATTGAATCGTATCCTTAAGTTTTGATATTTCCAGATAGCGCATAAACGTTTGACATGTCCGTAAACTTCGGAGAACGTTTAATGGAATGGGACACAAGTCATTCAGGGTTGTGGAAAGCGATCTGTTTTCACGGACAGTGTTCCTAAACACTACACACTAACTCATCTGATATCAATTTTTAAATGGAACAGCGAAGAGATAACAAAACAACAGTTTACACGACTGGGAAAAACAAACGCATTAATTTTCATAGACTCGCGCTTTGCCCGACATCAACAAATTATTGCAGTACTCTGTTTCAGATACAAATTAGACCCTGAGCGCTGTCAATATATTATATGTTCAACGATTCAATTTGCTTGTGGCAAAGATGAATCAAGAAGCGTAACCGACACACACTGCTAACTGAACGTCTTCAAAATTGAGCATTTTTAAACTTCCCCACAATAGACAAAGCCATTCTGTTTTTCGCACGGCGTTCTCATCAGACAAAGTCCCTAATATCAAAATTGTTAAAATCGATCTCACCTTACTCTGACATGCCAATTTACTTCTAAATCCGTTGCTTTAATAAGGAATAGAGCACTTATCTGTTGCACAGAGGGACCAACCTTCCACGGAACAACCTTCCACCGCCATCTAATCCGCAAAGCGGAATATAATCGTATTCAATGACATGTACTGTATGCCAAATGTTCATTGTACTAATTGGTGTTATAGAAGTAATCAAGTCCGAAGACAGGGAGTTATGATCAAATGGGGAATTCATGTGTCTCAGTTTACGCACTATATATGCGTGGTTTTTAGCGGTGGCTGTCCTTTGCTTTGCCATTTAAAATAATCATTGCAAAAAACTGACTCTAAATATAGTGAATATGAGTATAATGATGACGGTAAGACGACGCAGTTCTCACATATGATAAAGCTATTAAAACGGAATAATTGGAAATACTGTCTCGGTTTCCCCTGCATGTTGAACGGCATTAACAGCATTACTTTAAACTGTAATTTTTTGTTGCCATCGGCAAGGCCACTGGGTTAGTTTCCACCGAGTAAATCTTGACGCCGCCGTAGAGCTTTCTTACGCTCGCTAAGGGACCGAGCACAATTAACGGCAGGGGAGCCGGAAGAGAAAATGGGGGGGCCACAAAAAAATGAGTGTTCTTGGGGTGGGCCATGAAAATTGCAGGGAAGGTAAGGGGTGGGCCACCAAAATTGTTTACACCATGACAGACGGAGAATATTTTTCAGCATTTTTGTTCCTTGTTGAAGCTGGAGTTCCTTGTTAAACTTCTTGTAGCATGATGAAATACCAAGTCTTAAACCTCACAATGCAGTTGTTATGTGTAAAATGAGCGATATTATTATTGAAAATTGACTTCATTTGTCAACAATAATAATGGTTGGTAATGATACAGAGGCTAGGTTGAAACTGGTTATTATTGAAACTGGTTATAATAGCACTGAATGAAATTGCAGATTGTTTATAAGGTATTTGGTAATTTCATCATTCTTTGAGATTAAAATAGCACAACACAATACTGAAAAGTAGCTGTAGGTGTTAAAGTAGTAAAGCTTGAACATATGTTATTTTGTTTGTTTATTATTTATATATTTATTTGTTATTATTTATTTCAAGAATGCAAGAATGTTGTTTTCACTAAAGCATATATTAAAAGTTATAAGGATTATATATATGTGTACAACTTTGTACCTATGTAATCTGGGGAGGGGGGACCACAAAAATTTTGTTGCCGGTGATGGGGGCCACTAAAATTTTTACTGGTGTTAGGGGGGGCCTGTAAAAAATATATGCACCACATATTTTCTCTTCCAGCCCCCCTGCCGTTAATTGTGCTCATTCCCTAAATAGTCATTTGCACTTGAAATCACAAAAATTTAATGATAAAAACCAGAAACGGCAAGCAGCCAAGTAATAAGTGCCTTCATTTGAGTTTTGTGGACATACCACTCCACAATTTCTTCAAATGCACAGACGAGTGACTTTGAACGCACAAGCATGTAAGAAATCTGCGAGTAAATATTGATTCACGAAAATTGATTTCAGTTCTGCAAGGCAGAGAAGCGGACTGTAAGGTTATACTGTTGGCAAACTACACTAATAATATTCACGCTGGTCTTTGACCTAGTATGAATGTTTTACCAGAGAACGACTTTTTTGTTTTCGTTTATGATTATACACACCCGAAAAATATCTTTAGTATTAGTCGGAATATCATTTTTTGTCATATTATTCACACGATAAATTATCAAAATACCCATCTTTGATGGCTGCAGAGTTTACCTTGAGAGAGATGAAACCGGGTCATATAGTGGGAAATTGGTCCCGAACTTTTTCCGAAGGTGGTAACAGGAAAGACGTAAGTCATACTTATTCAGCGGGGAAAGCGAGAATAAGGTAAACACTCCACATTTTCGTACATGCAATCTGGTTCTGTGCAAATATATATACATCTGACTTCCAAGTGCATGGTGTTGCCCAAATCAAATAGGATTTTTCATCGTTTAGAACTCTCAGCCGACTTTGTACATCATTTCGCGTACGTTATAAATAGCCGGAAAGTGCGCGGCTTCGGCCATATTTTTTTTATGCAAATAAGACGCCATAGTACTAACTTTCAGTGCAAATGCATTTCAGTATCCACCCTAGTTCCTTTCTGTGAATATTGATAAATAACCAGTCGTTGCCGAAATTACTTAGCTTCATTGCCATCGACTCTCAAACAAAGTCTAAGCCATAGTTTTGGTAAATAGTGACCTGGGCAATAACCAGAAGTGTCAGTTCGTTCCATTTTTTAAAAAAATGAAGTCATGAAATAAATGCTGCGTATATTATATTTTGGCAGGAGATTGCTCGGCAGTAGATCTCCCTGTATATGCAGTTCAGTGACAAAGGCATCAAAATTCTGAGCAAATGAACATTAATTGGATAATTAAGGGAATTGTTGTGTTAGATGTCATCAACATCGACAAAACTTCCAAACATCTGTGTGACTCAAATTTGATCTCGTAGCGAGTCGAGACCAACATGAATTGAATATAGATTGCTTTACGTAAGCTCGGGCGTCATGCTGATAGAATTTGAACGCTTGAACTCGATGTCGAGTGCGCCTCACAAGGGCGAATCGTGTTCGAATAATGAATGCACTACATTGGCGTGTAGAGAGACTTTGCGTGTTTCGACTCCCCTTAGCAGCTCCAGCATTGCCTTAATTACTGCATTAGAACTCTGAACAAGCTTCAAAATGTTAGCGCTTACAATTATGTGGGTTCTTCTCTTCGTCATAACACACTTGTCTTTCGTTTTGCAATTTATAAAGTAGGGTTTTCTCTCTCTAACAAGTTGGGTTTTTGTACACTTGGGATTTTACTCATGTTTGCCTGTTTGGTTGCCATATCTGGCGCGCATGCTCTCTCAGGTCCATCTTCAGCGTCCAAATACCGTGCCGATCCGGAATTATGTCTACAAGCTCTCGTCAGTAAGGACAACTTTCATGACACGTTCCTCAACGTTTATCGCGGTAGGCGTAGAGGAACAAACCTGTTAACCTTGGCAGAATGAGAACAAAGCGGAAACTTTGAAGATGTAATCTCTTCTCCAACAACACAGATACAATCAAAGATGTCAATGGTTTGAATTACTTTAAACCAAATGATTTAAACAACCAATCGGCGATACAAAGTCTCAACAGTCGGCGAGTAACTGTTTGCACTTCGATTCGATTAAGACATGGTACTTTACTCTTCAAGTCGCTATGGTTAGCAATCATCCTGTAAGCATCACGTCTTTCGAGATTTTCTCCCAAGACCCCCTCTAATACGGTAACCCTTCCTGCCCAGTTACAAAGCGCGACCTCTTCCGAACAGCTGCAGTTCTGTCAAACCACCCCCTGAATCATGATGAAACATCGATGGCTTTCGGTGACAGAGAGAACTTTTGGTCAGTTTTCAAACCCTGCTAGTTAGTTTGGGTTAAAGCACAGCGGCTGTAAGTTTGACTATGGACGAGGAAGTCAAACACCCCCGTTACAAAAACAGGAAGGTTACTTCGAGTCAAATTTTGTACCGCAGCTACCCATAAGCTGATCTGGTAAGAACCATTGGACCTATTGCATATAGTTTAAACTCAATACCAGTGACTTTGCGTACTTATGGATTGTATAAAATGTTATCTACTGTATATAGCTTGCGCACAAGGAGATCTGTTACACGGAATGTTCAAAAACTATCCAAAAGGTTAAACTCGTACTGAGGGATTTCCGAAATGCTTCGTTTAGGCCAGCGCTCGATGGAATTCTCTGCGATCCAACGGTAGCTGAGTTTAATTGAATAACACACTAGCTGCAAGAAGAAATACTATGTAGTTTATTTTTCGCCAGTATAGTGTGCTCATCTACAACCTGAAGATATGGAAAATTGGCAGTACAAAGATCATTACGTTTCGCCTTCTAAAATTAGTAAAATACATCCAGTAATTTCAATTTGGATCAAATATCTCATATCTAATTTTTTTTCCGCAAATGCTAATTTCACGACAGACCACACTAGAGAACCTAAGACGAAGTTGACTTTAAAATAGCCTGCTTTTCATTTGTACTGTGATGGGAATCCAAAACGTAAACGAACCCCGGGAGAGTCTAATTCCGCGGACGACAGCGGCGCGGTCTCCTAAAGATTGAATTATGTATATCGCAGCGTCCCCCGCGGTATTCATTTCACACTCGCGCCAGAATCCGAATCCGAATAAGAATGTAGCTTTTGAACCATCGGGACCCCGATAACAAGCAGAACGTACTGTTTTTTCTTCTTTTCTGACGGGGAGAGAACTCTACTTGCATGACTGTCAAAATAACCCGAGGTTCGGATTATCAGCACGACGGTGACAGAGTGCTCGGGCTCGAGTACACGGGTTCACCCTAGGTCGGCGTCGCCGCTGAAGATATTGCCACTGGACTAAAGCCAAGCAGAGATACGCAGTAGCGAGGTATCATCGTGTCGGCGAGTCTTTTCCCCGGGGCAAGTAGACTTAATTCACAGGAATTAAATACACCTACCGTTATTGTAATACTGCACACAAACCGCCATGGGCTCATTTCCAATTAAACCGCCCGAATGAATTTAAACTTGGCATTATTTCAACGTCATCAAACTGCGGCAAATGGTTTATGACAACATCCAAGACCCCGAAAGCTATTTTCAGCCTTCCTGGATGTAAATAGATGTTTCATTTCGTCTCCTGGCGCATTCCACAAATGACGTTTATGACCTTCCTCGGAAGAGAACTTTGAGCGCCAAAGTCAATTTTTGTCACCTTTATAAAATGTGCTCCAGTCAAATTTTTTCAGATTTTTGCCAAAATTTTGAAGAAAAACTATTGCCAATAAAATGTGATGTCCATTTGATTTAAAATTATCAAAAAAATTACAGAAAAATTCATAAAAATTGATAAAATGTTGCGCTGAAATTTTGGTGGGAAAAATTACAGCACTCAAAGGGTTAGATCTCTCTTTCCTCAAATATTGAATAATGTTTTGTAGATTCAGACAGTCACTTATACCGAGCCGTAACGGTGACTTAGCTTGCCATGTTGGCTCATTTGCAAGCAGTGCGACCAGCTTCTGGCAGACTATACTTTTAGCATTTTTGCTCACGTTCAGTTGAAACCGCTCAGTGTGTCGCGTCGTTGTCGCATATTGATCTGTAACTATAATACATTTTTTGTGTTCCTACTTCCCGAATCATGTACAAATACTTGACGTTCAAATACACTGTATTTGTGATATGTCGTGGGGTGTGGTCCTGTGTCTTTGTTGGTGACTGAATTTAAGTCTGGATACAATGCACTTATCAAGAATAACCTGTAACATTGCACACAAAGTTGTGTTAGCAGGTATAATACTTCATATCCCAGCATGCTTCAGTGAGAAGGATAGAAACAAAGATGTGTTCTAGAGACAATAAAATAATATTATAATGGATTGTATGTATGTATGTATGTATGTATGTATGTATGTATGTATGTATGTATGTATGTATGTATGTATGTATGTATGTATGTATGTATGTATGTATGTATGTATATGTATGTATCTACGCATATATGTATGATTGAGAGAGAGAGAGAGAGAGAGAGAGAGAGAGAGAGAGAGAGAGTAGTCCTCTAGGGTGTTAATGTCGACATTTCGCAAATATTTGGCCATTGCCTTAAGTTCCCAGGAAAACAACCTCTTACGTTATAGTGAGCGTTTTAGGCTTTGCGTGAGTAAGTAAGCGAGCTCAAGACAAACAGACATACAGCCATCCCTGGCGAACAAACGGATAATTAAAAGTTCAAACTGACAAAAATGTCACTTTGGGAAGAATAACTCATACTGGAAAGGGATAAATCGATGGGTAAGCGGGGTACAGTAAAATCCATGCTCGATCTGTACCATTTATTTTTTTTTTTGGCACTTGAATTAGACTATCAAATACAGACAATAAAATAACCGTAGACATAAGAGAAGCGGAGACGATAGTATGAGAATTGCCACATGTGGAACCCTGGGACTGGTTTCACTGTTTATCCTTCAACGACGTGCCTTTCAGGTTCGTAAGGTAGAGTTAACGATTTTTTTATGAGCAGGTAGATAGAATCATTACACCCGTTGTATGTTCAGGACAACGAAGCAATGTACATGAAATACAAGAAATCGACTGTATTTGTCGTCATGGCGATTTCAACCCCCCTGAGTATTTGCAAGTAATCACTTTTTGAAGTTGAATAAGGGCAATTGGAGGTTGTCATCACTCAATTAAGATTCGCACAGGCGCTGTTTTCATGACAAAGTGATGTTACTTAGCCGGGAGCTTCTACCGGTTTGCGTGTGTACGCGCGGGCTGCGATTGTTATGGTTGATAAGTCCAGATCCCGACCTGCGTAGCTTTGGCCTCCGGCTAAACAACGCTGAGAAATTGTGTTGACATATCAGTTGCAGCTCGTATAGCCGTTGAAATCGACACGGAAACTGATCCGTTTTGCTCAGATCTGGAGAAAAAAACCCAGAAAAGCGATACTATGGACCCGCAGGCTACCCGGAGAATTGTGAATTGATTTTACACAGACCCGTAGTAACAATATCTATGATCCGTCTAGATGTTTCTAATACTTGTCACCTGGAAAGGAACTGGATTTTTATTTACTTACTGACGATGAATGAACTTCAAAATACCTGCAGGCTTTCTGGAAAAGCAAGCACAAAATCAAACTAAACCCTGGTGCTTTAACGTGATACGCCATCGGAAGCGGCCCAAGAAAACATGGAGGTAACAAAACCCCTGACAAGACATGGCTCATCATTAGAAACGCAACTCTGCGCTATGGTGTTCAGTGGCCTGCCTTCAAAATATCGAAACGGCAAAGTGTTGAAGCAGATATGTGATTCTGTCCCCTAGCTCCCGTAACATCAGACCGCGTTGCCAGAACACTTGGCGACGAATTAACGCAGACACCCATGAAATGATCAACATTTTTAGTTATGAGTGACGCTTCGTACGCAGGTGGTCCTGGCCCATTTTCCCGCCATTTTCTGCTACCGTGATAAGAACTAAAGTACACGATCTGCATGCACGTTTCTCATTCGGCGAATGGCAATCTATATTACAGTGGGGTAAACTTTGTGTTTTGCTGTCATTTTTCACGAGTTTTATACTTGGGAATGAAAAAAGCAAAATTCATCCATCCACTCATCCATCCATCAATCCATCCATCAACCAACCCATCCATCCATCCATCCACCCATCCATCCATCCATCCATCCATCCCTCCATCCCTCCATCCATCCATCCATCCATCCATCCATCCATCCATCCATCCATTCATATGTGTACTCAGTTTGATAATGTAGGTGTGCTACCGCCATAGTTAAATAGGGTTATCTGTACCGCTGTTTCCAAACGATCACTGTTGGGTAAATGTCGAAGCATATTTTCACCGAGAGAAATGATGGTTCGATTTTAACTCTCCCCTTTTGTATCCCGTTCATGTGCAGAGTTCTATAAATATTGCTCAAAATTATCATGTATTGTGTCTCTGCACTTGCTTTGCAATCCTGTAACTTCAATTGTGACCTTTTTTAAATCGAGTCTATCTTTAGAAGTGTAGTTTATTGGTATAGACCTTGAAGTAGGTTCCTTGCAGTGCCAAGCATTTGACTTGTAAAACGCGTATATTAAAAAATTTGTGATGCGCCGTCATTGTGTACATTTCAATCTCTCCTAGGGCGTAGACTTATTAGTCATAAGTAAAATGAACGTCACGCGCGTGCGGTGAGGAGTTGACGTGCGACCTCTTCAGAGTTGTAAGCATGCTTCCAAACAACGAGAAACATAGTCCAGTCAATCTACGGAATTTTGGCACCCAACCCACCACAAATTGCAACAGAATTTTTTCTTCAGAATGCATTTTGGAGATGTACCCAGAATAACATATTAAAAAATTACTCGAATCTACCTGGGGAGGGGGGGGGGGTATGTCTAATTTGCATAAATCAAATATGGCTGCCATCTGTCCGACAAAATAATGTAATTGGCCATATGTCACATGTTAAACAAGCTATTTCAGTGATTTCAAAGTGTTATATTACTTATTTGGCTCGAGGAATCATGTTGAAGACATAATGTTTGATATTGGCACTTCATTCATTTGCATAATTCCAATATGGCGGCTAACATTCCAACAAAAGACATTTTCGATAATATACCACGTATTGAACAAGCTATTTCAATGATTTTAAGTTTAAATAGATTTCTTGGGCGTAAAGAAACAGTTTCGGCGGTGCAATGCTTTAAAAAGGCGCTTTGATAATTTGCATAAATTAAATATGGCTGCCAAATCAATGCCCAATTGTTTAGTACCTTTAATATAAATAAAGTTTTGGTATAGTTTTTAGCACTAGGTATCTATCAAAAAGAAACTTTTAAGTCCTTGGACATTTATTTTTTAAAAAGGTTTATATAACGATCCATTTAAGAATAAAAGTTTATTTTAATAGTTAACAGTCATGGCTGCAGGAAACGATTAAAACATTTGCAAAACACCAAAAGATATTGCCTCTTTGGCTACTTAGACCTTAAAATGCATCTTTTCTGCCACGTTTTGTAAAATCCTGCCAGTTACACGTAAGGCGCTCGTTCACGCCAAACTCAGCATGGTTGTGACGTATAACGATAATGTATCTGTGCAAGTTATAGCTAACTTTGCTACACGCCACAAAGGAATCGTTTTAATATCAACATGACTTTTTACCGACTTCCAAAACACAGGATGTTTCTGTACCCTTTGACCTTCAACGAGTCTTGCTTTGGGTCTTACATTGTTTCTCTTTACTCTTTATGGCTCATCTAGGCGTGTAACGTATTCTAGCCTTCAGTCACGAAGGCGACACATCCTACTCACGAGATATTGGTAAGGATAGATGATTGAAGGCGATCGAAAATTCTCGACGAGAGTGAACAAGGCGGTGCAACTTTTGCACATTTTGTTCCAGCGACTATAGACGAGCATTTCTTTTGAACGCGCGGACTTGAAAATACCTGCTAAAATCGTCGGTACACCTGGTCGATCATCGGTTTATATTCTCGTGGGGTCTGTTCCATTCTACCCTAGAATAAAGCTGCGTGTTTCTATTACATGTACACACGTCTCTGACAATGAATTGCTTTTAGTCGTTCTGTTTGACAGCACAAAAAACACCCAACGTGGATTTACGCAATTGATGCACCGAGCGTTTCGCATTCTAACCGCACTGACGTATTCTCCTGCCGTTATGCATCCCGAGATTTGCAGCGGCCCCGGCGTGATTAACCGCAATCAGCGGAGTTCTCTCACCTGACAGGCTTGGCCATGACACCCGTGCGAGAGGTCTCATCACTCGATTTGTTCCGGACCTGGATTTAGTTTTCGAAAAGAAAAATGGACCTGTTAGCTCACATATTGAGAAATTAATTTCCTTTTCAGAGCGCACAACAGCCGTCGTAAACGCCTTGGCCTTACACAGAGAGTGTGTAACAAGCAAATCCTGACGTGCCAATTCAATTATGTCAGAAAACATTACATGACAGCGGTGACTTGCTCTCTCGTTTATAAAGTATGAGCTTTTAAAAACTTCTGGCAAGGGCTATATCCCGATCCTTTGCGTGTCTGGAATTTTAACACGTTTGCTTTTAACAGCGGTTGCTTTGCTTCACTGAACGAATGCATGGGGATGAATAGCGCTCGCTTAATGCTTGGCTGTGCCACGTTTCTTTTCATGGAAGTCGACCTTCTTGTACAGACGACTACGTATAATTGTGTGTGCAATGGTATGTATGTATGTATGTATGTATGTATGTATGTATGTATGTATGTATGTATGTGTATGTATGTATGTATGTATGTATGTATGTATGTATGTATGTATGTATGTATGTGTATGTATGTATGTATGTATGTATGTATGTATGTAGTATGTATTTATCTATCTATCTATCTATCTATCTATCTATCTATCTGTCTGTCTATCTATCTATCTATCTATCTATCTATCTATCTATCTATCTATCTATCTATCTATCTATCTATCTATCTATTTATCTGTCCATTTATCTATCTATCTATCTATCTGTGTATGTATCTGTCTATGTATGTAAGTTTATGTATCTATGTATCTATGTGTGTGTATGTTCAATATGTATATATCCGTGTCTGTATTTATGTATATGTTTGACGCACATGTGCGCTTTGGTATGTACGCGTGTTTGTAAGCTTGTATATAGGTATTTATGTGTGCACGGTATGTTTTCTCCTGCGCCTGTGTGATTGTGTGTGTATGGCTGTATGAGTCAGGATTTTGTCAGACTTTAGTACCATTTGTAGGGGTTTTTTTTGCATTGGAAGTCTTTCAACTCTTTGGTTCGGTATGTGAATATCGGACGGAGTGAATGTTGCACCTTGCTTTAAAATTAACATCCGGTATTCCCTCAATTCTCCAACAGGAATCTGTGGACAGTCGGAATTTGAAGACGGCAGGATATTATTCACAATAAACCAAAAGGTCGGAGTAACAGGGCTGTTTGCGAGAGACCCCCAATCGTCGGTTTACAACGTGGAGAGTCTTTATGCACGACATATATGAGTTTACGAATCAACGTTTTCTTTCCCACCAAGCTGAGTGGAAATCTCGCCAATAGTTCGATAGGTGGCTGTGATATACGACGAAGACAGAAGGGTGTGGAATTTGCATAACATTTGCATGTGATACATCCATCTATCTGCGCCCGACACTGCGCCATCGATGTGATTCCGTCGCCATGGAGATCGAGAACGCCTCGCCGGACGGACTGTCAGTGCGTCATTAATTAACATTTGCTCGGTGTATCGCTTTACCGTCAGCTCTTGCAGCAGAACTCTCCGGCACGCAGTGATGACGGGGGTCGAGTCGCGCAATGAGCGTCCGTGCCTTGGATGTACCCATGAACTGATCCACTCTACAGTTACATAGTTATGCTCGCGTTGCAGAAAGCGGACTGTCTCTCCGATTACCGTTGGCTGGTGCTGCGTTTTCCGACACAAGTGATCGTTCGAACACATGGCGACAGGCATCTTGAAAGCTATATAGCCGAGCGGAAACAACATTAAAAGTACATTTAGGATAAAATATAACGGCAATTATTTTCATTGGCGGCGGTTGATGTACGCTTTGAAGTTATTACCATGGGACGCGGTTCAACTGGGACGACAATCGTGGCTGCTGTTTTCACTACGGTGATGTTTGTCAGCGCATCGGGCGCGACGGCGACAGAGGTCGGTAACATCACCTGGCCCGTCAAGCGAGTTGCCAAGATTGACGGGGATATCACGTTGGGCGGCCTCTTCATCGTCCACAAGCGGTCGGAGAAATTCACTTGTGGACGGGTCCGACAAAACGGACTCCAGGCGCTAGAAATGATGCTATACACAATCGATAAGGTGAACAACGACTCAACCTTGCTGCCGGGTATCAGACTAGGTAAGTGACAATCTTCATTAAAACATACTGAACGCGAACGTTAAAAAAATGATAGACACACGCACCGCTGCAGGGGTGTGCGTAGCACGGTGAGCTCTAAAAGCCGTACCTGATGGCTCGATAGCGGATATCATTAACACACCTGGACAGTATATTCGAAAACGCGAGCCCTTGTCGTGTCCCTCCTCCGACAAGTTTACGTTAGTAGAAATTTGAATGTTGCACAATCGCTTTCTCTCCCATCCCCCTCGTCTGCCAGTGTCCAAACGGCTTTCTATAGTTCCTTGTTATTTTGTGTACATCCTATACTAACCTTTATGTCCTATATCTGACTTTGTTTTCCATACTACCAACTACAACCTTTCTAACACGCTTACTCATGTACCCATTTTATGCCTTTAAAATCCACATTTTGCCCGTTCATGTTCCCCTCTTTTCTCAGTTTGTCTTCCCTCCTCTCTGCAACTGGGCTATCTCTTTAACATGTAATTCCTGAGGGGACTGAAAACCGGGAGAGGTCATTCTCTGACACTTTTTCCGCGATTTGACGTGTCGATACCTAGGCTTTCAAAGCGTCAAATAAATTATTCAAGTGAGAGAGCCATGTACTAGCAAGGTTCACTTTGTTTAACTTGTTTTGCGCTTAAAAACATTCACCGCAGTTGCGAAATACAAAGGTTATCAAGGTTTGGACTGAAAAGCTGCTTTGATATATATTCGGATCAGATTTAATTACAGCGAAGAAAATTGGTTAATGGCATGTGTTCACAATATATGTACCGGTGCTAAATTCGTCGACACTCATTGGTTGTGACTCTTGTGCCGGTGGTTTGCGGTTTCAGTAGTCTCGCCCGCTTGATACGTTTATAAGTACCTAATGTTAATTGTAGAACTTGTTTACAGTGCTGTATTGATCACAATTTACCAACGGACTGATGCTCGCTCTCAAAAACAATCACGTAAAAAGAGAGGGTGATGTACGCGTCGCCTTCTGAGACTCTCTGATTGGGTGACAAATCATCATGCGCGGCGCCCTCGCGGTTGATGATACGCCATTGCCTTTGCAGTACTTTTTCCTCGTAATTATAGCCAGGACAAGTGACCTGTTTACGCAAATCACAAACTTCTGACCATGTGTACATTGTGTCTTTTCGTTCTTGTGGATATTTGGAGACAGCTCAATGAAAGATTGAGTACAGTATTCAATAATTCAGGTTGAAAAGTTTAAACTATATGTTGATAGGGGTGCAAGTGCACAATCCAAATACCATGTATACGACGTGTACATAACCTAGGTGTGCTCCTCACCAGCTCCGTACAGCATCCTATATCAATCAATGGACGCTTTTCATAACCCCGTCTGGATATTGTCTGATATCTTCACAATCTTTTGCTACATGACTGATAACGTCATTGGCGAACGTCCAAGCTGTTCCCGCAACCCCGTCGCTGAACCTGTCGCTACAATTTGAATTTCAACCCGTGAATCCGACATGTCCCCCTCTCGCTAGAGTGCGTCCATCTCGGCAACGTGACAGCGGTGATTCATCAGGGCCTGTCTATACACATGGAGCGTACAAGCATGATGACAGATGCCAGACGATGTTTGGTTTTGGAAAATAAGAGGGCGTAAATCATATTGCCGTTCGACAAATCCTTAATTACATTCTGAGTTGTGTCTACTGTGCTGATAATCGAGAGCATAAATGATTCTATTACGATCAAGATCGCAATTATCACGCGTCTCAACGTTCTTTCACTGAGTGGTCGAACTTTAAATGTATGTATGTACATATGTATGTATGTGTGTATGTATGTATGTATGTATGTATGTATGTATGTATGTATGTATGTATGTATGTATGTATCTATGTATGTATGTATGTATGTATGTAGGTATGTATGTATGTAGGTATGTATGTATGTATGTATGTATGTATGTATGTATGTATACGAACGATCGAACTTTAAATATATATATTATATATATATATATATATATATATATATATATATATATCCAAAAAGAGGGTGTTTCAAAGTAGACATCCAAAATATCGCTTAGATGTTTTGTTAATAGTTTCTCAGTTACTGTACTTAATGTACCTATCTCCCAAAAATACTCAAAAAATGTTGTGCTCAGTTCAGGTATTGCGTGAAAAGACAGACAAAAGACGTTTTCCATTTCTAAATGGTGTACAATAATCTGTATTTGTCCCAGCACGTACTAAAACAAAAGAGATTCAGGCACGGTTGCGCAAAACTAATTAGAAAAAAAGGCTGAAATGTGTTTCTCGGTCGAGATATAGGAGAAAGACAAATCAAAGAGAGTGATCTGAAGGCGAGCAAATCAGCATGAGACTGCTTGTCTGAGAGAATGATTAGTTAAGTCAAGCCGGTAACATTGGCACTTTTTTGCCGAGAGCTTAGACGGATCTTATCTGTCTGTGCTTCGCAGACGGAGGATCCGAATGATAGTCGTTGCAGACAAGGCCGAAATGGTTCTAACGGTAATGGAGTTAAGTAGTTCCTTTCTCGTCGCTTTCCTCATTTCAACACTATCCGTTCCGTCCAATCTCGGTTTCCAAACGAATAAAGTGAATGCTCATGACTCACTTAAAAGTTTAAAGACTCACGTTTTGTCCATTTGAATGACGCACGTGCCTTCAAGTAAAATGTTCAAACGAGGAGTTCAAGTAATAATGCATTAGGGACAGATGGTAATTGTAATCCGAAAAAAAGTTAAGCGCATTATGTTCCTTAGTTTTCTGGTTCGATATTGTTCTTCGCTATCATTCCATCCAAAATGTAAAATGCACGTTAAGCTTTTAAAGTTAGACTCATTTTCCCTCGACATTTATCAGGAGGCCATAATTGTTTGAAACTGGAGGAGATGTACAGTGAATCCGGTAGATGTCAACTGTATCTTGCTATTTATTATCAACATTATCGGAACTCAGTGAGCTACATCTTCACGTCGTGCAACTTTTAAAGGGATACAGTCGTTGGAACTTCGCTCAAAGGTCGTATCGGACCCATACGACCACTGTAAACACTGTATCCAAGGTATGATGGTGATTGATGAACTTAAAACATGTCTGTCATAATCTGCATTGTTTAATTTTAATGTTGCAGCTATGGTGATGAGATGCATCTAGATATCGTGCACGAAATGCATTGTTTGTAAAAAAGAAACTCGCACAGGCGCAGTTCCGACGACGGTGTCCCTTTAACATGTATTGTCTAGTTGCAAGCAGGCAACTCACTGTTTTGGCGCCTGAGAATTAATTTTTTGGAATTCAAGCTCATGCTGATCTCGGATTAAGTAGGTTGTGCAAGAAGTTCAGGACATCAAAATGATATGTGTTCGCTTGATCCTGCGCGACCAGGGTTAGACGTGCCAATCGATTACATACGGGGCACTTTCTCTTGGCTCACTCGATGGTTTGACCCGAGACTGTGTCAAGGCGCGGGATGATTGCGATGTGATCAGTGTTGTCATAACATCGGATTCTTGAAGACGAAACAAAGCAACACTTATTTTAGTACGCCGCCCTTTCAAGATTTTTAGAATTCTTTTCTGATCTACCACTTGTGGGGGCTCATTTAAAAGCTCTTGGGATAGGGAAAAATTCATCGTCTTAGCTTTTTTGAAAATCGAAAATTGTATTTTCCCCCTAGAGTTGACAAAGGGATGGTGGCCATTTCAAATTTGATGGCGGAATTTCAAATACCGGTGAATGTTAGATAATTTGTTCCTCTAGTTAAGTAACAAACTTTTTGCACGGTTATACCCTTGATTTTTATTCTTAATTTTTGTAAGAGAATTGTTGAAAGGTTCATCGAGGAAAGTTTGAGTAAAATTTCTAAGTCTTTCACTTTCGAGGCGCATGTACCTTCATGTCGACCCTTCATCATGTTATGCACGCATCTCTTACTTCTGCTCAGCATACGTCAAGATACTTTGATAAGTAAAAGGTGTAAAAGGTGATTTTTTCCCTCTTTAGGTCTACAGCAGGCCAAACGTGAGCTACTTCATATGCCTGATGTAGTAGTTTATTGTATCCGGCGGGCCCGTTATAGCATAAATATGTGCTACCGATCTTATCGGGTCAACAGATCCCGTATAATTTCCAATGCGCGGCATGCCTGGGATACTTTTGGGAATCTTACCTCAACCGAAATCTGACTTTGTGAAAATATACGCCCGTTCTGCCCCGATGAATGTTTTGATACGCGTAGAAATTGAAGTCGCTAGAACCATATTACTGTTGAGTGGATGGATATCCCATCGACTGTAGTGACGAGTGTTCTCGAGAAATCGACTTTTAATCGACATGTACAGATGCCATCGCCACATACCAATATTCCACGGTATTCGGTTCAAGATTACAAGCAGCTTTGAAATATTGCGATCGAGTTACCTAAAAAATAGCAAATTACGCCGTCTTTTTTATTCTTTTTTTTGCGTGAAGACCACGAGACAACTTATCTTGTGTATATGGTGAATCTCGCAGTGCTGCGTACCTCGGGGTACGACGGAATCATAATCTGGAGTCCATCGGGGAAGGAACAAGTGGTATCTATTGCACGAATCGCAATCGTAATACTACTTTAGTCCATGCGTGAGCACCAGTGTAATCTGAAGATTACTTTGTCCTAATTGGTGCCATTACATAAAAAACAGACATTCTCTACCAGAGTAACGTAACGAAGCTGGGCCATTAAACCAGTTTAATAATCTTCATTAAACCATCTTTATCTTTTCAAAGACGAAGCATCTGATTGAGACTAAAACCGACATGTGTCTCTAATGAGCCATTCCTTTCCCATTCCCTGTTTTCTGCGATGTCTACTCAGATTAAAAGAATCGAAGAAGGGATTTTTTGTGGGTAAAATTAAAATGGACAGTAAGATGTTGTGTGCTTAGAATAAATTGATTGTAGAAAATTGTCCCTTTCTCAGTAACTTACATAGTTGGAGAATTTGCATATGTCGTATTTCCTGGTCAGCTAGTTTTTTCCGTCCTCGTTATGGAAACATTTTATTTCAGCTCGTCGTTTTGTTATCTCTCTTAACTGTGATACCAGGGTTAGGATAGTGTCCTCACTCACCATCCCCAAAGATATAAAATCACTGTAGAGGTTTGTGCCAACAGAAATCACTTCAAAAGTTTCAACCAGACGAACACTAGTCATAATGTTTATTTTTTTGATAAAAAGTTCCCAGGTGTTGTTTGGTTTTTTTTTTTATAAAAAGTTCCCAGGTGTCACCGCTATTGGCAAGACTTAACTTCTCCAACGAGCAATCGTTGCAATACAACTAAATAAATTAATCTTATTTATACCTACATAAGGAAAAGTATGAATACTGAAGTAGTGATCGCACACATCCATGATATTCGAATGGGCAAGGTAAATTCCTTGCAATTAGAAAGCCGCAGTGGCTTCCATTATTTATGGTTTTTGTACAAGCCGTGCTTGTAAAACCAAGGCGTTCTCGGTTGTTCCGTATTTATACCAGGCTATAAGTTGTAACTACGTGTCCTGGAGTGATAGCAATGCTTATGGATAAATAATGTTTCTCTTACTTCCGAATGTAGGTCTCTCAAAACTTGAAAAAAAAAATTCCAAAGGTGGAGCTAGAGCTGTACAATTATGCATGCAGGTCAGATACTTTTCAGAAACGTGTCTTCGAGGCATTCCTGGAAATCACCGCACTCCGTGAAAACATTCTGTCGGAGTGTCATCTGGTGCTGATGTACTAAAGGCCAATACGCTTTAAGTTTTTCAGATTCTCCGCAATTCAGACAATACTGGATAAACCTTTGTGAACTTTTCCTAAATTAGGCAATATGAGATGCGCATACCAAGAACTTAGTTTAGAGACGTTATAAGGGACTGCATCAATAGCTGGCCACGCATTCATCTCATCAACGATTTCTGCTCGGGTGTATGTATTTCACGCGCGTAGAGGCACTAACAATTACATCGTATCAATATGTTGAAGCACTGGAACGTGTGACTCACTCCCCGGAAAGATAAGACAAATACTTCTATTGAGTACAGCAACGGTCATGTAATGAATGGAGATTAAGGAAAAAAAGTACGCGACTGGAAAATGAATATCGGAAAGTCTGCTCCACGTGCCCAGCGCAGAGAAGTTCTGATGCAGTGCGTTGGAAAGTCGTTGGATGAAATGGGGAACATTGCATGAGCAAAATTTTCTCGCGGGAATGAAAGCGCGCGAAAGATTTACCAGCTTAAAGTTCGAAACATGTAGTCACGGTTTATTATAAATGTATAATCCGTATTTAAGAAAGCGAAGCATTTTGTTAGAAAGTTTATCTTTTCGGAATTTTGTCTTGTTCCAAAATAATTCTGATACAGAAGGAAAGTTGAAAACAATTAAAAGACTTTCATCATACTATCTGAAAATCTACCACCCCGGAGGCGGTATTACAAAGAGAGACGAGAAATTATTGGAGGCAGAAAACGTACTGTGCCAATCTACTCCACAGAGCAGCGTTCTCGCTGCGACGTCACTTAATGCAGGAGCTAGCGTGAACAGCGGGCGTAAATATTAGTTTTGAAGCTGAAAGCGAGTCCTTATTACTGACCCAGCCGATGGATTCGATTCGTTGTCAAGACAGGAGTATACAACATGATTCGAGTGTCTATTCAAACTTAGATAACCCACCATGGCTATTGTCGGATAACAGTCAGGCAGACGCTATTGTAAATCTAATACCCCATTTTTTGTAAGTAAATCTGGCGCGCCCTCCCTTTTCGACAATACTGAGACTAAGAATTTTACATTAAGAAAGCACGATTTATACAAATTTGTCTGATTGATGTTGAAGATATCACATAGCATTGTTATATGCCAGAATTTCTTCACGCTTGTAGCCCCCGCAAACCTTTTCTTGCAGCAATTTGACGACAGGTCGAGAAAATGGCGGGAATAGGAAAAATGATGATGAAGCTTACAGAGATGTACAGTATGGCCTCCGGGTAAATCTCGCAAAACCTCGTCGATTCAAATTCGAGTTCATAATCTTCTCTGACGTCACTACGATGAAGACCTCTCGATCCGGCTCAGAAGAACCGACTCGAACGCAAATTACGCAAATCTCGCGATTTTCAGTCGGAAACAACCAGGGAAAAACACACACAAATGCCATTTCATACTGGGATCAACACGTCGAGTCGGTGCTTGCCACGCCAAATCGCCTGCGTTCAAGTCCATCCCGCCAAACACAGAACCGACAAAATAAGACTTTATCTTTAAAACAAGTGTGTTGAATACTGATGAAATTTTCAACTTGATGTGGGTACAACTTCAAATCACCGTATTCATTCTTATTTCAAAATCAGTGACAGCTAAATCTTGATTTTTCTAGATATTTTATACAACCATTTTCAGATGCCAGTTAGAGCTTTTAACATTCCATGGCGCGCTTAAACCATGTAACAGGAACGATCGGCATGTCTTATCCAAGACGAAGTCGATACGCGGGTGATACGTTCACGTTTTATATTGTCAATAAAATCTTCCTTTCATCAGTTGATGATGTCAGCAACAGAAGTGGTTCACTTTGGCTTGTGGTGTCGAATACCAAGAGTGGAAAGACCACAAAATTTATGTACGGGGATGTGTCTCTTGGTAGACCAATCTGTCAGGCTTCAAAGAGGTTGTAAATCATAGCACTGCTTCGATGCTAGGCGTTCTTCGCGCCGTTCCGAATGCTACCCATGAATGCTCCGTATTGTGTGTTCCTGGATTTTGGAGGACATTGCGGTCACATTCTGTGACGACAGGACGCGCGGATTAGTATGAGTAATGGGTCGCGGTAGTTCGCCTTTTTTTTGTGAGGCGGTAAATCAAAGTTTAAATAGCAGGATGAGAAGGACCTTATTTATCGCCCGGGCAGTTTTAGGAGTACCCTTTGTCTGCGTAAAAATGCACTTCGTGTACTTCGATGGCAAAAAGCCGACAACTTCTCACAAAAATTTCACACATACTCCCACACATCTTTGTTATCACGTATGATAAAATTTATTACCCCAAAACAAATAAAAGAAACATACGCACACCGTTGATACCATCCTTCAGGCTCATTGTACGGACCCTAATGGCGAAACGATAATAAAACAAGCTATACCATAAGCAGTTTTGAAAGCCCTCTTGCCTTCTTTCACGTTATATAGCAATTTCGGGCAATGTGTTACATTAATGGGTATAAAATATAGAGGTTCTCAGATTTTTTTACTTTAGATTATCGCCGATTTAAGGACTCATAAATATTCCACAAGAGGCTCACAAGACGATATACTATAATATAGTACATGAAAAACCGCGGAAACATCTGTATGTTGTTTCTGCTTCGTCAAGCCAATTATTAAATTTAAATGTTAGTGGCTGTATCTTCGTTTCTACAAGATACTTGTAACTAAGTTAGAAGTTTACGAATTTCTTGCTCATGCGCAGTGATTTTTTACAGTGTCATCGACAATGAGGCGTCAATATCTCTTGTGGTCTTCCACTTGACTTTGGACAGATGGCACTATGACTAAAGCTTTCTCAGCTATAGTTGTTTTGTTTATCTTCTGTTGTGATTATATTTCACAATTGTTGATTAAGAAATGGTCAGTGCATTGAGTGTTTAAACACGTTGTGGTGTCGATTGAAGATTCCATGGTGTTTTGAGTTGCGCAATCTCAGCATGTTTTAAATCGTACTTTTAAATCAGAGCACCTTAAACCGCTAAATTTGACATCAGGCGTAAGAACTTATAACAGGCTCTTGTAGTTGTCATTTTGCAGCCGTAGACATTTTTAGAGCCGTTCCTCAACCAATGTCACCCGCGGTCTCATACATTAGCCCCTGAATTTCAGTTCCACTTGGAGTCAACGATGAACATTTTGAAACACCGAACATTCTGGACTCAAATCGTACAACCATAATTTGTGACAGGGTGACACTATCAGACCCGCTGAAAGCAGACGTTAGTTCGACACACACACTGCTTGACAAAACAAACAAACAAACAAACAAACAAACAAATATACATACATGCAAACAAACAAACAAACAAACAAACAATCAGCAGCAATCATTCATCCAAATAAGGTTATGCATCAGAGGGAAGGATGTTTCTACGACTACGACCAAAACAGCAATTCGATACCGAATATGAATCCAGAGTGATCACTAGTTTATCCGTTGACATTAACATTGAAATGTTTACCGTCGAAAGAAGTTTGAGATTCACGTCCCATTTGATTTTTGTTCAATCGATCGACGTCTACTTCTGGTTTACCATTCAGGGAAAGTTGTGACACAAAGATTGAACTGAATCAACTGTAGATCAAAATTATCAAGAAACTACTGAATTTGGTAAACACATATATCAAATTTACATTCTCATCGTTGACAACCTCAACAATTTAATTACTTTCTTTTAACACCATAATCTGTTTTAGGTATCTACATTCTGAGAGAACAGCTATACTTAAATGTGTGTGACCTTCCACGGGAAAGCGTATTTTGGAATTGCAAGTTTGAATTTCCGGATATCCATGTAACCGACAAAAGCATCTCTATTGCGAATGCAGCCTTCAACTTGTAAAAGTAATTGATCATGTTCCTTCTAGACTTATTTTTATCGCTCGTCTCTGTATGACTCACACGTCAAATCCTCGGTGCCTATCAGGGGGGAATATTTTAAAACCGCGTCGTAAAAACGCTAAGTGAGGTTTCAATACACGCGCCATAACTGCAGTAAAAACAAACTGAGGGAAATTAACTAGTGCCGTGTGTACAGAAACCCGGTCTTTATTGGTTAAAACATTTATTGCAGATACGATGAGCGGTTTTCAAGTATCCTTAACATCGAGAATCGGCTATTTTTTGTTTCTTTTGAACAAATGATACGAAATTTGACATAGTTGCATCGTCACTTTTGTACTGAGCCAATTTTCAACACTAAAACTCAATTGAAATTATAGGTTTTTCCTACCGGAGAATTTCAGTCACAGAATCTGTCGCCTGGCAATATCAGAACATTCTGAAAGTAGTTCGCCACTGATAAATGGCACTTTGTCTCCTCTCTTAACAAATTGCATTAATGTGTATTTTAGAATTGCAGTCAGTAACTTGACATATTTGACTTCAAATCACGGCTCTCTGTCATCAGCGGTTGAAGTGTGTTACTCATTTCTTTGGGAAGATTATTATGAGCTTGCAACTTGTCCTCTTTGCCAAAATGTAGCATTTGGGAATTAGGCCAAAGGAGCCCGGCCCTGATTTTTTATTCCTCGCCGTAAACTGACAGTATCAGGACTCGGGTAGTAACTTTTAAACGTTCCACTGAGAGCAGTAACGGCAATTATTGCCACGCTGTCGTTCACGATTACGGCGGGGAGATTTCAAACTACCGGGACAACCAGAAGAATGTTGATGTCTTTCTAAATCGAGATGGTACTATCGATTTGACCCTATTTGCCGATGTGGCTCTCTGAAAAGGACGCAAGCGAAAAAAAACCGCCATATTTTCACAGTTGTTAAATCACCAACTGACGAGAATCGTTTTAAACTGTACACAATGTTCATAGACGAGCTTGTATTGCATTCAAAAGTACCTTCTATTTCTTTCTATCAGTCCATCATCCAACAGGCGTTAGCCCAATTACAGGATGAGGTAAATAACCCACTAACTCCCCCAATGGAGCACTGAGGAGTAAAGTGCCTTGCTCAGGGGCACAACACCGTGCTGGAGTCTTGAACTCACCATCCTCCGACAGTGAGTCCGTTACTCTGGACCTACTGGGTCTTGAGCCGGGTCTCGAACTCACCACCCTCTGACAGTGAATCCGTTACCCTAACCACTGACGACGGAAAAAAAAATAAAGCGCTTCAAAAGCTCAATAGTCCGGGACGCCTCGGGGAACAAACCATATGTTTCCCTCGTAAAGTTGTGCTGTAAGCTCTGTAATTAACCGACTGCTTACGGTCGGGGAAAATATGAACAGAATCCGCGCCGAAAGATTCGGTAATTGAATGAGTTGTACAACTGACACATTTCAGTTCTTCGTCGGTAGAAGACAAATCAAAAGCAAATGTGAGTTCGTAAAGGCCAAATTGTTTTCTCGTGTAATGGGTTTTGCATGGCTTTGGAGATTTAACATAGGCTACCAGTTAGGTCACACCTGACTAGCGCCTCCATAGGAGGCGTTACCTCACCATTTTTCGTCGGGGACGCCAGCCGTAAGGAGATAATTATCTGTGAATACGTCTTGCTGTGAAACTTGTACCGGCAATTTCAAAAAGACTGTCAAAATAAAGAAAGAAGAGCCATATATGCGTGAGAGTTTTGAGAACAGGTGAGCGCGTTTTGCAGCGCGCCATTTTGAAGCATGAAAAGAAAGTGACGTCACTGTAGTTGACTTGTCGGATCCAAGGGCGGGAAAGGAGCATTTTATTCTACTAATGATTTGAGGATGAATCCCCTCGGGGCAGATTTTACTTACTGTAGAAAAATATGATATTTTTTCTCGTTTGCAATTCTTATCGACTCATTTTGAAATTTGCCGTTTTAACGCGAATACGAAGTCGATAAATTCGTTTAGCGCCTTGAAGAGATCGCCATGGGGAAGAGATATGATATAGCCATTTGTTGGAATTACATTTAGCTTTATTCTGGGTGTTAATCACGTAAAATATTTAATAATGATTAAATTTTGCATTTCCTAGAACAAGTAAATATTTTAATAGAATTTACTTCAAAGAGGAACAGGCGGATCTTCCATCCTGCATGGTAATATCGATGAATGACCGTATACGTAATGTATGTATGTATGTATGTATGTATGTATGTATGTATGTTTGTATGTATGTATGTATGTATGTATGTATGTATGTATGTATGTATGTATGTATGTATGTATGTATGTATGTATGTATATATGTATGTATGTATGTATATATCTATGTATGTATCTATCAATGTATCTATGTATATATCTATGTATGTATGTATCTGTGTATGTATGTATGTATGTTGAGTACAAGGTTGCAGAAGAGACTGTCGAATCATGACGTTTTAAGCAATACATCAAATACGCACAGAACACAACAGATATGAAGTAAAGATTATTAAAGAGTTCACTTAATCACATATGTTTGCTTATGAAGTGCTCATACGAGGTACACTTTACATGTCACAAATGCGTTGTATTGTCAAAATCGTTCATTAAATTACATCGAAAACACGCGAGCCTCATAAAATATCACGATTAGTTAATTAAATTACTTATGAACACAGGCTAGTAAAATTGTTGTTTTGTCTCTGTGGATGAAAACTGAATGTTGTGTGTGTCTATTTCATATGCAAATTACCTTTTAATTATTACCCTGTCTGGTGGTATCACATTTGCACGCTACACTGTGGAGCCAACGACCACCCAGCTTTGGTGTGCATTCGGGTGTACATTTGGTGTACATTTGGGTGTACATTTGGTGTACATTTGGTGTACATTCTATAAAAGCCCTTGGGAACGAGTTAACCACATAATGGCAGAAACTGTTCTAAGTGATATCTGATTATTCTAAATGAGAAAAAAGGATTCGATACGATAAGAAACAATCAAAAATAAAATGTATGAAGATTAAAATGTATATCTTTCATCTTTCGTCGCCTTCTAAATATCCCATAATAGTTTATAGCATGATGTATGGGTGGGTGTTCATTAATATAATTATGTAGTGATGTAGGATTATACTTGGCATTATTTGCTGTTCTTGTTGTCATTCCAGTTCGCGGGTTGACAGGACTTCAATCAACTCAACATCCATAATCGCTGTTATCTTTGAAAACCGTCCTAGCATACGATTTATGATAGAGTATTGCCGTCCTGGGTTAAGAGTGACTGCCCATGACCTTGTTCTAAGATTTACGATTGCACTCCGCAGCAATGCACGATGTTGTTTGCCAGGCGCATGCGAGACTTTGGGAGTCACGCGATAATGATAACAAAGTGTGTCGGAAACAAAAATCCACTTTAACTTATCAGTCCTCTGTCTGACAAGTTCTTGACTGAGGCTTTACTAGTAACAACGGATTAGAGGACGAAACGTTGTTCTAAGTTCTAATCTCCCCTTCACTGACGTGCTGGCGCAGAACGTCGGTGAAATGAATGCACCACAGAGATTCACCCCGTAATTACCATTTGAGTACCATCCAATTGTACTGATCCATCTGTTATTAATCCTGTGTCAGCCTGTTTTTGGATTGATGGCAGTTGAGTAGAATATATCTGCCTCCAATATCTTGTTTTCCCGCGCTCTCAAGGACATGTTTCTCGGCCAGCATGCTCGCTGGCGGAGGACTTCCGGAGACGGAACGACGGCCTTGGGGGGCAAACTGCTTCACATTATAAGCTTGAGATACAATAGTGTTATTATTAAATCCGAGCGGCGGGGATTTGGATGTGCGTTTAACATAGTAAATAAAGTGATCCCGCATATGATAACGTTTTAGTTCATCACAGATTGACATGTCATTAATAACATTTGTCCTGCAGGAATACTGCATATGTCATACGCAGCTGACGAACAACGGGAATATATTCCCAAACGGCTTTTACTCGCTCAGATCTGCAGAATATGTTTTATATTGCGCAGACCTTTTCCTCATGGTATTATGAACCTTTTTTATAGTAAAACGTGCTCTCATTGAGAGACCGTTTGCTTTCGTTTTTGAGATGACTGGTGAATATTGTCTTATCGCACAGTCACAGAGAATAGATAGTCCATAAACCAGATTGCCACGTCAGCTTAAACATCTATTATGAAGCATGTTCTCATTGACCCTATAGTTTTGGGTTCCATCGGGCGAAATGTGAGTCGGAGAAAAAATTCAGAATAGGAATGTTCACTGAGATTTAAAGGTCGTCTGCCTGTGTGAAGCCATTTTAAATAGAAATATGTTGGTCAAAAAACTAAGAGTCAGTAAAATAAGCATATTATCTTCATCGATCAGCACGGCGACAGAGAGAATGAACTTGAACCTGAACTTGAACTTGATTTCAATACATACTAAACACATTTTAAAGTATACTATTAGCATCATTACACAAAATATTAATGTAAAAAAGGGATTATTTTGTTCCATTTAAGTCCTTGACCTGCAACCCAAACATCATTGTACAATTTGCACTTAACGAGGGCATCAAAGGCATAATGAATTCCTGTGATTAACAAAAACATTCTTCAAGCTAGCAGGATTAAATGCCTACGATACACTTCGCTTTAAGTTTATCTGTAAACGTACTTATATGCTTAGTCTGATCATTGGGGCAGTAATACAAAATGGCGTCGAGGGAAATTTGTATTCTAATTACTACATCTCGATGGTGAGAGTAGTTGAGATATGATCGTTGTTTTCCACTATCAACAATGTTTGTCCTTCACCCCGACATACATGTACTTGTGGAGCTACTTACTTAGCGGACTACAGACTTATTGGGGCATAAATAAGTGAAGGATTGTTTTCATTGCTGCCTCATATAATGTAAATGTAATGTATGTTACAGTTTAACTGTTCACAAAACTGAATGAAAAGTCGGACTATTTCTAGAGAAAGTGTTTTCTGCCATTTTGAAATTATAACGGTTGAAAATCTCATTGTGAGATTATAATCTAATATTTATGCAAGTTTTAAACAAATCAAAACTTATAATAGGAATAACTAATAACATGCACGTAATTACGAGAATTAGCATCACCTCCATTATTATATCTTTTCAATTTCTTTAAAAAAAATTCGCACGATACGCTATGTACTGTGTTGGCGAATCAAAAATGTACATAAATTAGCATAAATTAAGCGTTCGTGACACTTAACAGGGGTTTCTCGAGTTAAAGCCTAGTTTTACTGCTATTTTGTGTTGCTGAACCGGGGCTTATACTCGGACGAGTACAGTATCCCTAAACTAAAATATTCATGGACTACCAGCCATTGTCACTGGGCTACCAACTTCAGAAAATGGTAGCCCAAGTGGACTACCAGGGGAAAAAGTTAATTTCGAGCCCTGCCTACACTGACGACCTACGCCGACAAGTCAACATTAATACATATTCTGAACAAATATACGACATAATTACCCATGCAAATCTTCTGAAAGCATTGTATATTAGCGCTTCTGTCGCGTTTCAGTGGGGTTAAAGGTTAGAGCTATATAGAAGTCGTACATTGAAAGGAAAACAACAGAAAACATCTAATGAAACATGTGCAAAATACAACAGCTGAGTTGAAAAAAGAACTTTTGAATGTTTATGTGTTTTATTCATTTCCCTCTATTGTATTGATTTCTTTGATAGCTCGTTCAATATATCACTATTCAAGGATTATCGTGCCTAAATATCAACAATCTATGATTGCGTTTTTTCCAGTATTTTCAAAAAAGGCATTTCACGGTCGGGAGCTCGTTTCAAAACATCCATGATATTTCATTTGCTCCACAAATGCTAGTTTCAGACTTCTCGTGTCTCAGTCTGGTCATGTCATATCCCTACGCCCCGACACTGGCACGTTCCACACCAACGGCCGAATTCCGAAACTATGAGTTCCCAATACGAACTAAATGACACTAAACTATGCGAACAAGATTTTTAATTATCGGAGAGAGTGCTCGACGACATACCGCCCGGGGACTTTAATTTTGCCTTTTGGAGCCTGTTGTAATATTTGAGGTCAATATTTCAGAGCATGCCCACACGGAGCTGAGTGTTGAGAGACACGGTCTAGACGGCTAAATTAAATCCCCCGGCAAGAATTGTCTCAAGTCCCGCTAACATCCTTATAATACTAACGGAGTAGTAAGCAATGGGAGCATTGTATTGAAAGCTTATAAGGCATTGCGTATGCAGAACTTTGACGTGGCATTAAATTCCTTAAAATTAACCCGACTAATTCTTGTCAACTAAGCATTATCTCACATTATTTGTGCGTGACTTACAGAATACAAGTTAAACGAGTTGAAGGCCGCCAAGCCGAACACTTGTAATTTCAGATAGCGGTTGGTCGCGTGCCTAAGTAGAAAATAGGTATAATTTGTAAGCTAATCACTATGTTTGATCGAAACACTGTGTGGTATATGCGTTCTGCAGATTGGAGCTGTGCGCAAAGCTTTCTCAGTGTGATTTGAAGACTGTTTGATTTATTAACGTTATTTTGGTGTTGTTTTTTTCTTGTGTGTATCGGGTTTATATGAGAAGAATTAGCTTGAATGCGTAGGGAACACTACGTGTGTCGTCTGCATAATTCTCTCGCCATGGGGCGTAATAAGTGGCATTGAAGTTAGCCGTGGCATTTGTTTGCAACCTGCACCTTGCATTAGTACGAAAATATGACCACACATGAAAGTATGACTACATCGGTGTCTAAATTGTTTCAAACTGTATGGGGTAAGAACAGCTACGCATTCCGGCACTTCCTCTTGTAATTGTAATTGGCAAAGGTGAAAAGCTGTTCTCAAAATAGAGCTCCGAAATCACGACCAATATTTGCGCGGCGACTGTGGCGGCAATTTACGGGGAGTGCCACAGTAATTCATAGGTATGTTTTTGGCTGGTTAAAAGGATAGAGTCGTCAATTACACATGCGACAATCTGTCCGTTTACAAACAAGTATTTTACCCACAAACCAGTAGCGATTTCTACTGTGGATGAGTCTGACTTCTTAAATAGTTTTCTCATAACTACAATGTACAGTGAATCAACATTTCGGTGAAAGTCCAAAATCAAATTTCTTGCACACACATGCACTTGTAACCACCCTAGTTTCATCAATTACATTAGTATCAATAAACAAGGTTCTAAAAATACACAGATTAAGCTAGTTTTGTATCGGAAAAAATTATTCATAGTATCCTCGTAGACTACAATAGTAATTCAGCATTTCAGTGAAATTCCAAAATCAAATTTCTTGCACACACATGCACTTGTAACCACCCTCGTCTAACCAAGTACATTAATATCAATAACCAAGCGTCTATAAAAATAAAAAGTTAGCTAGTTTGCATTACAAAAAATTATTCATAGTTTCCTCATAGACTACAATGTACAGTGAATCAACATGTGAGTGAAATTCCAAAATCAATTTTCTTGCACACATGCACTTGCAACCATCCTAGCCTAATCGAGTGCATTATTATCAATAATCGAACGTCTAAAAAGTCACAGATTTAGCTAGTTTTGTATTTGAAAACAAACATTCATAGTTTCCTCATACACTTCAATGTGTAGTGAATCAACATTTTGGTGAAATTCTAAAATCAAATTTAGGAGCAGCTAAATCTCAATATCTCATCTTATACTGATATACAGTCACTGACATACCTAAATGTCTTCCGTCAGGTTAATGAATATTTGACAGAAAATAGACTGGCTTACCATCCATCAGTTAAGGTGACTCATCAGAACGGAGTAGTATGAAAGATGTAGTTTACCTCTGTGAACTTGACAGTCAGCCAAAGAGACTCGTCAGGATATCTGATTACCAAAGCACTTGTCCCATTGGTCATCTTATTTATATTTGTTAATCCTTGTTGTTTAAATGTATGTAATTACAAAGTCCAAAATTCTTTGCACATACTCCAAACACCATATTTTCAAAGATTGGAGCTATTTTTCCCAGTATTCAAAGTGTTATAAAAGTTATATCGTGAAGCACACTTATTTCTCTTACTCAACCTGAAAATTTTATTTTTGTGCACAAAAGTGCTCTTTTCTGCTTGTTATCACCTGTTCAAGTAGAATAAGGCCATGTTCTTATTCGGCTTTACATACATTTTAGTCAATTCGGGGGGGGGGGAGGTTGCCATAAGTCCATACAAACCTACGTAAAATTTGACCCCAATCATGGATTGTAAGTTTTGACGCCCCCTAAAAAAATGTTTTGTAAAAGTCAACCCCCTGATTTCCATCGACCCCCTCCATGCATATTTCCATCGTCCCCCTCCATGCATAAAACGAATGCTCCCTAAGCACATAAACACGAGCGAGTGTGGATCCCGAGCAACAATTTGCATACAGCGGCATTTATTACAACAAATCGTTTTAAACAAAAGCTGATCTTAGGTACTATAAAATGTTTCCAAGCATGTCGGTCATACCTCAAAATGCAAATGAGCCACTTGTAAGCTAGCTTCTATAAGTACCATCACCTCACGCAAAACAGCGACCAACTCAGAGCGGGAGAACAGTAGCACCTGAATGTGCATGCTTCCTCTGTTTTCGAACACCAACTCCCCTTAACAAATGCAAGATTTAAATTATAGGAAATTGTTTTTATAAAGCTAAGTCTACCAGTCTGACTGAAATTTCAAAATTTTCCGTGACGCCGACTCTGTGTGTAGGAACTGTGGGTTAAATGATCGTCTGGCATTGAGACATGCGCAAATGACGACCTTTGCCCTTTACCCACGTGAAGGTCGTCGTTTATGTTTTACAGATCATCATAAAAGGCACCAGCGAGGCCGTACAACAGCATAACATTTCTGTTCTGTGAGAGCGCAACAATTTTTCAGAGGAATTTCGTCCGTTGGACATATACCGTCCGAGAAGTAATCCTACATATTAGAACGATATGACAAAGGTATCCCGCCGACTTCTGGTAATTTATTAATACCGGGCCCAGCATTTGAAGCAGACGATAAAATGAATCTGTGCATGTACCCTGTTGAGATTGTAATTTTTGCAAAATAATGCGGCTGTGTTCGTTTTATACGTGCACTATGCGGGAGATCAACATCATAGCTTTATAAACCTTTAGGACGACAACAACATCATGATATCGGAACATCGATTAGGAGTCGTGACGTGCATAACAAATACACGAGTTCGAAGCAAAGAATAAGATGTTAGTAGAATTCCAGTGTGCTCCAGTTGGTCATGGGTTACCCGTTGCTTAGCAATACCGCCGCAAGCGTCAATCTTTCCTCTTTGTCTGTCCGTCAAACGTCTATATTCTTGTATGACGCAATAGAGTCGAGCACGAACAAATAAAATCAAAATAAAATGCAAAATATCTGGACCAGAATGAACGAACTCAGGACAAAGGTGTTGACGGATAGGTATGTAAAACACAGTGCTAAATAACCATTACCGTCTCTTGTTATATGTTTAGTTTTATCTAATATATTTTTGCTTCAAGTGACTGCCTGCAAGCACACTTTTTCGATTATTATAACTTGAGAAGTCGATTAAAAGGTCTGAACCTTGGAATGTACTAACAGTAGTGTCTAAAAACAATCACATACCTTCGACACGCTCTCAGAGGAAATACACGTAATACAGAGCTATCACATAATTTTATTCTATCAAGAGGTATACATGTATGGTGTGTTTGCTAATAGCTAGTCTAAGAAATTGCTGATCTAAGTGATAAAGGAAGGTTTAATTTCGCACCCATACCATAAATAATAAAAACCTTATGAGTTAAGGTTGATTGATTTTTCCTTGACATAAAAACATCCAACACACCGTCGGACACTTTGCCCCACGCAATTTAAAGCAGTGGATATACCTGAAGTTTGCTGAACGTCTCAGGAACAAGTAGATCGATAACGCACCACATGATTAAATCATTACTGTATAATACCGTAGAAATAGCTCGCACATTACATTGAACACCTTTAACACGAAGACTTACCCTTATATAATAGTCAATGACTAAATGACTTTGACAGCGCCAACTCTAGTAGAATGCTTGTGAGTATATTGTGTATTGTTACGAGAGAAAAGGAGAGTGAAGTCAGCTATTTTCTTGTAAGATGAATTTCTTTTTAAGGTAGTGTGCACCTCGAAAGTAAAAGACATTTTTGCTCAAACTTACCTAAATGAAACTTTCAGCCATTCTCTTACCAAATAAAGAATGAAAATCGGGGATCACCGTGCAAATTTTGGTACTACAGAAACAAATAACCCAAGATTTACAGATATTCAAAATTCAAAATGGCCGCCATCCCTATGTTAACTTTATGGAGAAAAAATGAAATTTTCGATTTTCGAAAAACTAAGGCGATGAAAAGTTCTCTTACACAAATGAACCCCAAGTCATATATCAGAAAAGAATTGAAAAAGTTCAAGTGTCCGAATATCTGTCCCCGAGGCGTATTCTACCTTCAAACTAACGAAAAACTACAACGGTTAATGTCATACTCAACTATACATCACATAGCACCAACTGTTGAGTTGCTCTCTCCAGCTAGCAACAGATGAATCAAACGGACACCAGTATACAGATGTCCTCGTGGGATATATATATATATATATATATATATATATATATATATATATATATATATATATATATATATATATATATATATATATATATATATATAATAAGTATACAGATGTCCTCGTGGGAAGTTACAGAGCTCGACGCTAAAGCAGAGCGTTATAATGAATAACACAGCATTACTTCAAGTACAAAGTAATGATATCTGTTACTTAAGTTTCATGCATCCTGCAATCATCAGACAGAAGAAATGAAAGGGATTCTTAGCTCAATACTCTTATATATGTATGATCGGGATGATCGCAGGATGCATGAAACGTAAGTAACATATATCACTACTTTGTACTTGAGGTAATTTTGTGATATTATATATATATATATATATATATATATATATATATATATATATAAGGCTCTCTCTCTCCCTTTCCCCCCTTCTCTCTCTCTCTGTCTATCTCTCTCTCTCTCTCTCTCTCTCTCTCTCTCTATCTCTCTCTCTCTTTGCATTTAAAATGTTGCTCACTACAACATAGCTCTTGTAATTGTTTTAAAATCACATAACATCAAACATCAATGCAGAGCTTATAACGTGTTTCGAAGCCTTTAGGGAGCACCTCTACACGAAGAAGGAAAGATACTTGTTTAACAATCAAGATAGCCCGAGGCGGCAGATATTTTTAAGGTTTTAGCAAATGTAAACCATACCCACGTGCCCGTGTGCAACTCGGCTGAAATTCATATAACATGTACAGATAACTGTGATCTATGAAAATTTTATACCTTCGTTTCATTCACTATTAACGTAAAGTTTTTATCTCATGTTTTAATGGAGCTGGTGCCCAATGGTCATAATTTTAAGCAAAATCTTGTTAGAAATAAACTGTTATGGTTTTAAAGCTCTACGGGAACGGTCTAAATTTTGTCCTCATGAGACGAATAAATAAATAATTAATAATTCAATAGAGTTTGCTTTAATACAATAATGAAATATTTAGAGAATTCTGAGTGTAGAAGACCTAGGAACCGTGGTATAAATGTTTTGTTCAATACGGTATCTTTCAATGTTCACGATCCAAGTACAAAAAGATTGCTTTGCATTTAATATGAGTTCATTCCTATTTACGTACATTTGTATCAATTAATATCGCGCGGCAAGTTTAAATGTATCGATGATGACCGTACCTATTTTACCCCCCTGTACGCATGCTCTCTACGCTACACCAACATCGCGGTGACAACAAATACATGATGAAAGTATTGTAAACCCAGAATTCTAATTTTGCAAGTTACAGCGTGTTCATCATATACAGATTACGTTTGATTGTCGTTTTGAATGGCGCGTTCATTTAAGAAATTGATACACATATCCGCTTATCATCCATACGTCGAAACGTAATACTTGAGCATTTCGCGATATACATGGTTTTCTACTTACAAATTTCAAACCGTACAGTCATTTGACATTTTAATAACCGGCAAATTACGTACACAAAATGTAATGATGATATCACAGATGGGTGTATTCGTCCTGTCCGTATGACAAATTGATGTTTCATTAGAATTGCTTTTCGAATGTATTGTCCAGAATTTTCCATCTCGTTGTGCATTATAGTGTCTATTTCTACTCGCATAATCATGGCTGTTTAAAAGCCAATTTGGAACATGTCAATCTACATATACTGGCTCCCAGTCGTTTACCTTTCTACGGCATGCAGCAGTTACTGGCCGTAGGCCATTGTGTTCACCCCAAGATCCACGCGACAGCCCACAACTAACGCGACAGACTGCTGAGAAGAATTTATTCTGTTTTGATATTTATATGCCGACAGACTTGGAGCAAGTTTATTTAATGTCAATATAGCTTGCATGTGCAATTTCAGATGTTATCGTTAGCAGCTAGGCTTTATTCTGGACTAGAATTCATTGCAAACAATAACATTAATTTCATTGCTTATTTTACACGATAGGTTTTGCTGACAAGGCAAATACTGCCTGCATGAATACATTCTAGTGAGGAGGACAACAAAATTATGAAAGATTGTCAAAAGTCATTCCTATTTACATTTTAAAGGAATGCAGTCGTTTGAACTGCACTCAAGGTGGTATGGGACCCATACGACCAATGTAAACACCGTATCCAAGGTACGATGGTGATTGATGAAAGTTGAAACATGTCTGTCATAATCTACATTGTATAATTGCAATGTTGCAGCTATGAGATGATGAGGTGCATCTTGATATCTTGCACGAAATACATTGTTTGTAAACAAGAAACTAGCACAGGCGCAGTTCCGACGACCGTTTCTCTCTAAGGGCAAGATGTTCACTGAAAAGTATGCATTTTTTGCAATGGACGGTCTTCAAGCAAAAAACGCGCATATCTGCAAGATGAACGATATTTGTTTCTGGTTCATTCGAAAGGTTAGCGACTCTGATCTATTTTCGGATTACGATTTTTCTGCACTTGAATACGTGTAAACAGTCACGCGTTCGTGTTCCCATGGGCGTATGTTCTTGCCGCACTTTTTAGAGCGGTAGAGGATTTCAAAGGCCGAATTGGTTACTTCAGGGGAGAACGGTATGATTCCATTCATATTTCATTTATGCTTCCACTGGCGGCTATAATTTTTGAGAAACATATACACTTGGTCGGTACCCTTTATTCCAAGCACATAACCATATTGTGTATAGTGCTATTTAAAGGTTATTGGCTGCTCTTGACAATCTATATTCATTGGAGCAAAGCATATATCTTTTCTTTGATCCATGTATTTGTAATAACCATCAACCGATCTCAAAAAAAGTCCTAGGATTGATTTCTGCAACTGGCATATTGATTGACGAATCAATTATCATGCTTAGGGCCCACAGTTCACAAAAGACCCGCATCAAAAGAAGTCACGCGACGCTAACCCGAGGGTTGCTTATTAAGTACTGATGAACTCTCTTAAACCATAACCAAGAAAACGTCTTAAGGTCTTGTGTGAGTGCATGTCAATTGTTATGAACGCGTTTTACATGATGCAATTTCGCGATTCAATAAAATTGTAAGGTTCTTTCTACCGCACGTATTGACATGCAACCGACTTCCGCACTTTCAGGTCCGTTTATTCGGATCCCAGAACAAAATTAAAAGAAAATAAGCGTCCACATATGTAGCGATAGCGAGCCAAGGGCGATTTAAATCGCCTATAAGATTATCACAGATGTAAACGGAGCCGACACTACATCTCTTTGACAGAATTCAAAATCGCGTGCGGGATAATGCTAAACACGGCCAAAACATTGAAAAGCAGAATGTGATTACGTTACAGATAACAATGGGCATTGCTGAATGACAATAAAATTTTACTTCCTTGGATATTATATTAAGATTATTTTGGACCTTGTTTTGAACAAGCGCTAAATAGGTCAAGATGTGAAATATCGATCTGGCTCTCCTAGGGCCATGAGATATACATTTGATTCGTCACGTGACACTAAACAAAGCGAACAAAGTCTATATCTACTAAGTTGTCTCGATGCACAAGACGCAGTTACGTGTGAAAATTACGTCCTTGCTAACGGCACGCGCGTACGTAAAGATAGGCAGGACGATAGCGGGGATATATCTGATGTTGACAGGCAAAATGTCAACGGTGCGTTTTGTTTTCAAAGTATTTTTAACACTGCCAGTATATCACATTAACGATATATTTATATATATATATATATATATATATATATATATATATATATATATATATATATATATATATATATATATATATAATCGTACTTATCTTTTGCACTCAAATGCTCGCTATTGCTAAACGGTTTTAGGGCGAGTCCCTGGCTTGCAACGTTAATGCTCCGAGAACTGCTAATAGCCTAGAAGTTAAAGGGTGTGATGTATTATACTATCTTATACCTTGATGAAATGGGAGTAAAACGTTTCGGGCGTATACTGGAAGGTATTTCTATGATTTATAACATCCTCCTCGCAGTGGTTATTATCTGGAATAATGGATTCGCCTACTTCGAAGTTTCTGACTCCGTAACGCGGCTTGTCAGGGGTATTTGACCCCACTCTCTTGGCTATGAGGAGAATCCACAGTCTTGAATATGTACCTAACCCCCTCTTTGCCTCTCTGTCTCTGTCTCTCTGTCTCTTTCTCTGTCTCCCTCTCTCTCTCTCTCTCTCTCTCTCTCTCTCTCTCTCTCTCTCTCTCTCTCTTTCTGTGCATGGCTATGTTCTAAAAGCTTTTGAATCAAAAAGAACATGTATAATGCACTCCTGAATGTCCGTTGCGATGTCAACATCTATTTTTTTTCTTAATCCAACCTTGTATTAGCCAATACCTGTCAAAAACTATCACTTTTTGCTGTGAGTAGTATTTAATTTATTTATTTATTTATTTATTTATTTATTTATTTATTTATTTATTTATTTATTTATTTATTTAGTTAGTTATTTATTTATTAATTAAAGTATAACCAATTTACAGACAGCAATTAACTTAAAGTTTCCCGATTAGGACGTAATCTTCCAGGGGTCCTACAAAATTCATAAAAATGCACAAAATAAAAATTATAATAAAAAAGTTATTTCGAGTGGTTTATTTTTAACGTACACGACTTCTAGAAAGACGGTGTGTACTTCACATCTGTATACCTGAAGTGAGTCTCAAAATCCGTTGTCTAAATTTAATAGGTATGCATGCATGTAATCTTATGAGAACCTATGTATAGAAACAGAAGAGCTCTCCATTTCACTCATCATGAGCAAATCCCATGTGATCTCTGCTGGTTCAGTAGCTATGTCTGAATAACATAGTCAGCGATAACTTCTGACGCCTGTTATTCGAGAAAATAAGCTATAAGCCCATTCCAATTCAAACGGCCATTCCAAGTAATTTAGCAAGATATATTAAAAACTTGTTCAATGATCCACTCAGTGTTATTTTTATTGCGCCTCGTTAGAGCGGGTGAAATAGTCTTTTAATGCTGATAAATCGAAAGAAATGCCATAAGCCGATAACCTTACACGGGTATGCTGTATTAAGAACGGTCGACGGTAGCGCTTCGCGGTACATGGCTCAAAGAGACGCTTTATCGGAGATTGAAAGGGCAACCTTTCACCATTTTCTCTTCGGAGCGGAAGTTTTTCACCCCTTTTTGTAACAGAGCCTTGCTCGCGCTGGGTAAGGCGTGCTAAAGAGCACGCGATTGGAAGATACTTGTTGCCGTTTTCGAAGATCGCACAAGGCTGATAACGGATTTACGGCAGTGTCACACGTCATCGATCATACCTGTGATATCTATTATCTCTTTGCTGGATCTTTGCCTGTCCAGTCTATTAGTTAGATTTATACTTCGGGGGACAACTTCGTATCGTAAGCTGTTATCTATCGAGAACACTCATCCAGTCTAGGTATGTGTTCTTGGCGAGCTTCAGCGCCTCAAGCTGCAATTGAACCTGTCTCTAAATCAACGCCGCGCTTCCCGGCGCCTCACTTCAACAATTGCCTGGCGAGATGACTGCACTTAACCACTGCTATACTTCGCTTCGGCTTTCATTCGAATCCCACTTAAACACACCCCGGGCAGCTCGGGTCTTTTGTACAGGGGGAAAAGAGACCCCTTCACGATCTCTTGTGAACAACTCTGCGTGTCATTTACAAAGGTCGCGCGCGATAAAGAATTCCTCTCCATTGCAAGAGTTGTAATCTAATAGATGGATATTTTATTTGAGATTCACTGCCGCCGACCAAGTTCGTGGCATTGAGTGTCACCCCTGTAATCTGTTTCAGTTTTTGTGCAACCGAGACAACAAATATTTTATAATTTGGATCGAGATAAAGAGTATCAAAATTCACAGTAGGTGGCGATGAAATTGTGTCAAATTTTTGTTGAGACAAAAAGACAATGCTTTGCTGGGTGGGCTGGAATGGCTAATATGATTTGCGCTGTCAAAGAACGCTGCAATGTCTCTAGCTGGTAGCTAGAAATATGGCTCACTTAGGTGGGGCCCAGCCTTCCTAAGATGTGCGTGATGACAGAATCAATTTTCTGAATTCCATGTCCTGTGGCTGCAAACAACTCATGACATGACATTTGCTTTAATCATCGTTTTCACCGATGTGTAATTACATATATTGTCTTTCATGATTTTTTGCTAGCTGCCTTTTATATTATATTATGCAGCCCAGTGATATACATCACTCGCGGTTACCATCTTTACGATTATACTGAAACACAAAAATTCCATTAATAATGTTCAGTTCCATGGAGTGTATTTTCGATCTTCTGGAATTTAAATATTGAAGAGTAATAGGTCAGTTACAAGAGACACGCGACGGAGACTTACCGCTGGAAATAAAGTACTTCTCGTCGAAGCGTTATACACAGTATAGTGATGAATATAAAGTGCCTATCCCCAATTTAACCTTAGAGCTCCATTAACTGTTAAGGATGATATATTTGCGTTCCGTATATAAAATACATACTATCTCTTGTTCTACTTCTCGAGTCAAGCCGAAGATCTTAAAATCCAAGATGCTATATGTGTAATGTATATCTTGATTTCAATCAAGACTCAAATTCGGTCTCCAAAAATAACACCGCATATATTCAACACAGTGCACTATGGTTTGCTTGGCTTTGCTGTCTATTTCAACATGCGCACAGGTGGAGAATGAGAAAATGTATTTGCTTTATAAAACAACAATAATTTATCAGCAGTTGCAACTGCTGTCCCTGTGAGTTATGTACCATAAAACTTCTATAAATGAGATCTTCATTCATGATAACAACCGCGCTGTAGGAACTGAACAAAACAGTGTGCAATGACCTTTTCGAGGCATAAAAACATTAAAGGGAAACAGTCGTTGGAACTGCGCCAGTTTCTTGTTTACGAACAATGTATTCCGTACACGATATCTTGATGCACCTCATCATCATAGCTGCAACTTTTTAATTATACGGTGTAGATTATGACAGACATGTTTTAACTTTCATCAATCCACCATCGTACCTTGGATACAGTGTTTACATTTGGTCGTATGGGCCCCATACGACGTTTGAGGCTGTTCTGACGACTGTGTCCGTTTAAAATCAAATAGTTAGATATGAAAAAAAAAAAAAACAAAACAAAAAAACTGCTCCATTTTTCTGTGCAAAGGAGAGAAAATAATATTCATGTTACTGTGCTTTTGGTTATATGTATATTGTAATATATTTATATATGTTTATGGGTTTCATAATTGAATCTCGTCGCCCCGTCTTTTCTTGATTATTTTTATTTTTATATTCTAATCTTTATTGTTTACATACGTATATTTGAAATGTTGCTACATAACCTGTTTTCTGTTTTGTTAAAGTCACTTTTTATCGTTACGCACTTTATAATGATGTAACAATTTTGTTTATCGCTTTCTATACGACGTCCATAATCGTTTCTTGAATAATTTGCCTTATCACATTAGCATTCATATTCTCTGCTACTGAATTGGTTTTCTTGCTTTGTGATTTTCTGTTGTGTTCTATGTCGTTTTCTTATTGTGAATTTTGACCGGTTCTCTTTAGAAATCAGTCTTTTACTAACGTATATAGTTAAAACAAGTAAACAAATGAATAAATAAACAGACATAGTTACGTAACTGATTAATAAATATATAAGATTGTTAAATACTTAATTAGTCTTAATTTAAATAATGAAACAGAAGGCAGGGGAACCTTGTGACGACAAAACAGGTGAATATAGTGCTACGATATTGTCATCGTTGGAAAGGGGAGTTGTGATTAAATTTTTTTAAAAATCTGATCTGGGCGTTTGGTGGAATTGGCATCGTAGTGTTGCCAGCGCGTTCGCCGTATTACATATATGAGACAGGTTGATTTAATCACAACTTTTAATAGACATAGACCTCAACGCTAAAATTGCAATTTACCCATCTGACAACGTCTTTTCTTAGTGAGTTCTCTAAGTCGTTTTTCCCTCACTTGACTCACAATTTTCAATAAAATGTGTTGGGAAGGACCAATCGATAATATATTGAACATTAGCATCGTAAAAGCGTTCTGTTGCCCACGTATAATGTATCATTTAATATTCTTACTTTTGTTTGAGGTACACTAAAAGCCTGAATGTTTTTTAAAAGCCCTTAGCATATGCCAGGAAGGATTTCATCATTTAATGAGGAAAATTGCTAAATTGTAAATGTGAGAATATATGAGCTTTCAAAGATCTTTCCTAATGGTTCCTACTCAAACTTTATTTTGCAAGGAAACGTAACTGTATAAAACTTTTATCACTTTTCTAGCTCTGACTTGTGAAATTCAATCCTTCAATCCTAATTACACTCCGTGGGAGTATTTTTGCCCCCAGATTCGGAAGGTGATTGATCTTTAACAATTAACTGCCTGTCTTGGGACCACAGCTGGGCAACAACACGCACGGCGTAAGCAGTTCCATTTTCGAGTGATATCGCGACAAAAGAATCTAGAACCCGGCAGCTGTTCCGATCCTCAAGTACTTCACTTTTACGCTTCAAGTGTCGGCGATGGAATTAGTTCATCTTTTTTCCCACCAAATTGTATTTTCAATACCTTTATGTCTATGTTTAGGGTCTCATCGATTTTAACAACTTTTGAGACTAATATACTTGTAAAATCTAAACAGAAGAATGCTGTGTGAACCAGAAAGTTACCTCAGTTTATAAGATTGATTAAGACTCCAATATTAACCTCGGGGGATTTCGGTATATTACCGTTTTCTATGACTTCCTGGCGCGTTCGTATAACCTACATTGTCTCAAGTGTACGTAACTTTCAATACTTCTCTAATCTTAATCTGTCTTGCGCCGAAATTGGTAATTACAGACGCATATCATCGGTCCTCGAAGAAAACACAGTTAGATTATAATTTAGATATCCCGACCTTCGGGGAATTGAGGAATTGTTAAAACGCCGATCAGATTACCATGTAACTCACAATTATTCATGGTGCATTTATGACAGGCCATTAACTAATTGGTTTTCAAGTTTTGAATTATCGACAGAACTTCTACTTATGGTCGCTAGAGAGATTGATCACGATTTTACAATGTGTAAACAATTCTTTTCCTTTCAATGTGCTTCAATGAATACTTAAAAAGTTTCCGAAGATACTTTTAATTGTTTTAAATACAGAAAAATAACTTTTTAATATCTTTGAAGGGGCATGACAGGATGTTTTCTCCCGAGCATGAGCACCATGAGTGACAAGTGTTTTATAATAAGGTTTGGGCTGATTCGTCGATGTGGATCATGTGCGAAGAACGAAGGTAACTTACAGGTCTTTAAACCATGCGATAGGTTTGCCTGAAAGCCAAGGCCACACAGAGAGAATAGACAGAGACAGTAGACACAGGCAGAGACCAAGAGACCAAGTTTTGTTAAGTCCGTCTGAAATAATTTTCGGACCTTTGAGGGCAGTCTCATGACTAAGACAAAATCATATCTAGTGACGAGGGTTGCTGTTCCGGTATCTGCGTCACCGCTATCTTACACGCACTGTAATCTAGGCTGAAATTATCTTCTTTGGGAAGTATAATCAGCAAAGCTTAAGATTAAAAGATTAAAGTCATGTCGGTCCTTTGCATTGTTGATATTCTTTTCATCTTTATAAGTTTCCTCAAACTCAATTTTATAATATGAGCGTCTTCGTGCATGCTTAGGTTATATAAGGTCACCAGTTTTGCGGATAGATTACAACACATGTACTCGATCGTCATTTTTCATCAGTGGCGGGGGATAATTAAAACGTGCGCACGGTTAACGCAACTAATTGCGTTTGGTCAAATCCCCCTCCCCGCACCTCTTTAAACGAAAGTTTGGACGTGCGAAAATCCAACTATCACCCCCTCCCCTGCATACCCCCTCTAAAATCAATCTTGTTCAGTGCCACCTTGAAAATGACGTAACCAATAGAATGAAATGAACTTAAACAGTGTATCCAAAATGATTGTTACGTTATTTTACATATGCACTGAACCACATGTATGTCAAGAGAATTCTGAAGTAGTGCTGGTGCCGCACTAGCCTGGTACACGCTAGACAATATACCGCGCTATTTTGCGATATATAAAAGCGTGTAGCGAGATGTTGCGATATAAAATATGTAGTGCGATGTTTGCAAAAGTAATAGAAATACAGTCAGAGCCCCACCCTGCAGAAGTTGCGTCTGTCTACCGTGCGCGTGTTTAAATTATCTAAGGCCCCTTAGTATAACATTCCAATATTTTGGGTTTAAATGAAGTTCCTCTCGAGATAAGGATAAGTGGCAATAAACCTTTATTACCTAGTGGACAGTGATTTCTTTTGGCAGAGCTAGTTGCAAAATGTCATGAAAATGACAAAATTGAAAATGCGTTTTCAATAAATTCTCAGTATAATCTTTTGCCAAGAGTCAAATCGCCTGCCGTCTACCGGACATACATCCCTAATTGTTTTTAAGGCGCCGGCGTAACGCTTACCAAAATTGATAGAGCCCCGATCCGTCACCTTAAGCTTGCTTCACATCTAGTGAGAAGATATATATTTGCCCTTCTGTGACCACTTAATGTGCAACTTGACCCTGTAATGCGAGTTTTGCTGACATTTCGATGAATTACAGTGATAGAGTACACAAGATGTAATTATTTCTTCCAGGGATGCGGGGGAAGACATTAACCGGGATGATTGTGAAAATGACGTATATGGCATGTCCGTGTAGATAAGTCATAATGTGATACTCTTCGCTTCATTGGGTTCAAAAGGACACTGTAAACGTCGACACTCATAGTTTTGCACCTGGCTAGTTTTGGTTATTTTCGCGTCGGGCCTTTTGGCAAGACTGTAAACCCAGTAATGTGTCATTTAGGGGTCCCACACGTGATAAAGCGAGGTTTCTAACAAACTGAATTATGATTGAGATAGCATATGTTTCTTTGAGATGGCTGCCCTAAGAGTTGTTTTGTCCCAGAAGCTACAAGCTCTGTAATTATCCCTAAGAACTTTGGTATATATGCACTCACATATGCCCATACGAAATGTGAGTATGGATGTAGCGACAGAAAAGTTTTGAAATTCTTTGCGCTATTATAATCCAAATGCACTCATACTGAAGAATCGATGTCTAAGTCGGCATGTTGCATAACCCTGCATGTTATGGCGCACAAATTTAAGGTAATATGCGCCACGAAAGTGAAAAACTTTCCTCAAAGAATCTTTCAACTGCTCTCTTTAAAAATCAAGAATAAAAATTGGGGGTCACCATGTAAATTTTGTTACTAGCGAAACAAATAACCCAACATTTATATTACCGATATTTAAAATTCAAAATTGCTGCCATCCCTGTTTTAACTCGATAGAGAAAAATAAAATTTTCGAATTTCAAAAAACAAAGACGGTAAAAAGTTTTCTTACGCCAAGAGCTTTAAAATGAACCCCAACAAGTGGTAGATCAGGCAAGAATTATAAAAGTTTGTGCGTCCGAATATCTGTCCCCGAGGCTCGTTCTACCTTAAACTTATTATATAGCTTATTATAAGGTTATGCAATATCCTGTCATCAATGGCCTTTTCCTATAACCGTTTATATAGTAAGCTTGCCATGTGTGACACACGATGTCACCGTCACGCCGCTATTCCGAAGACAATTAAGACACAACGTACCTCGGTGACAGATATTCAACATGTTGCAGTCTTACAAATATTTGCTTGTTTATTGTTTGTTTGGGAACGTCTTGAAACCTAGAGATGTAGCTTATTTATAAGATCTTACTTTTAAACGTTATTACTTCGGATAACCTCTATGATTTTTTTTGTTTCGGATCTAGGTAATGTTTAGGTAAATTTGTTGTTAGTTTCATCCTATTCCAAAATATTCAGAGTGACGTTAGACGGTATTTTTCATTATAAAGTAAATAGCAAAACCTGTTTATGTATTTTGGGCATCACTCATTTAGTTTTTGCTGGGTCATTTAACATTTAAGTGTGATTTAAAAAAGAATGTAAAATAACATTTTAACGGTATATTTACTTGACTTATTGGTAGGTTTACCCATGCTGCAATATATTTATGTTCTTTTCCTTGCATAAAAATATTTTGACTGTGATGACTCAGCAAAAACAAAATGAGTGAAACCCAAAATACATGACCAGTGTTTAGCATTTAATTCGTTTCTTTTAGCAAAGTATAAGAAGAAGCCTGTAACTTGCATTCTTGATGTGCTATCCCCTATTACCGTGAGTCTGTGTATGTATATTAAGGCCTCGTAAACCGCTGGGTCTTGTTTCAGTCGTAAAATCCAATGAACTTTGCCTCGAAAAACATAGTTGTATGAAATCTTTGCATATCTCGTAAACGGCCTTCGAAAATAAGATAACAACATGTACATATGCAGCAAAACACTTTTGTGCCTCATTTTTAATAATAGTCGCTTCTGCTCACAATCGATTCATACACCCATCTGACTCTAAATTATCTTTTTTTCCTTTATGTTCTGGTATAAACGCCTAAACGCTTTATAAATGCGGGATAAATTATTGTGGTATCAGCCTCGGGGTAGATACTCGGAATTTCAAAATTTAAAAAGGCTTTGTTGATGTGCAGCTCGTGTGACTCGTTTTTGAAACCTGTTGAGAAAATGAAGTTTTTAGCGTTGTGTTTGAATGATATCAAGTACATGCCCTGAGTTCTCGATAGATTTTGTCCAGGCTGATGCAAAAAATAAGTATGAAAATTTCCTCAGCAAGCCAATTTGCAGATATCTCAAACCTCTCCAACGTTGATTAGATCTGCTACAACCAGCTGTCTTGCACATTGGATAATCCCTTCACAACAAATACCTGTTACCTGATCAAGTTTGTTTACCTCAGAATAGACCGAACAGCATTCACCGGCAGTTCAAGATATTTTAGTCCAGAATTAGTATATGCACCAGCTGCCACTGTGATTATAATGATATCTTAATTTGAGGTAACTTAATTGTGCATCTTTAATACAAACGTTTGCAACGAGCCCTGATTTGTGTGTTCTTCATTAAGAAAGAAAACAGTTAAAAGTTTGGCAAAATGTGGCCAAAAGTTCGAAATTTTCGTTTAAGGTAGAATGAGTCTCGGGGCAGATATTAGAAACTCTCAAATTTTAACAAATCTTTTCTGTTATACCACGTTTTGGGGGCTCAGTTTAAAGCTCTTGGCGTAAGATTATTTTCATCATAATCTTAGTTTTTCGAAATTTAATGTTCCCCCGAGTTAACGCTGAAATGACCACCATTTTGCTTTCAAATATTGTTAAATGTCAGGCAATTTGTTTCCCCTGTACCAAACTTTGCACGGTGGCCCAAGACTTTTATTCTTGATTTGGTAAGAGAATGGTTGAAAGTTTCATGTAGGAAAGTTTGAGCAAAAGTTTTAAGCCTTAACTCTCGAGGAGTATGTTACCTTAAGCGTACATAATATTTTAAATTTCACATCGAAGGTCGTGTTTTACCGAATGAGACTATCTTTACGCGGTTAAAGTTGCTTGAATGTTGAAGTGTATCTTGCATGGTTAGAAAATTTTCCTTACAGCAACGTTATCCTTAGCGAAATTTCCATAACATTATCGTAAACTTTGTTATCACCAAACAGTGAATTGTTTGTTGCATTCAACGATGGAAACTTGAAACGTCCCACTGCATTTTTCAAACATCTAACTGCATTTTTTCAAATTCCTTTGGCGGAGAATGAATATAACATAATTTACCAATATTTAAAATTGTTCCAACATCTGGAAGACAAGGTTTAAACTTACGGGTATTTAGTCGAAATCTAATTTATTGCAAATTCAACGAATTCCTATCTGAAAGCCATCGGTGTTACTTTACCCCGATAGCTGTAAATTTAAGTAATCAACGGGTTAGATAAAATATGTCCCATAAATCAGACCATTGTACTATGAAAGCGCAAACGATTTTGTATTCCGCCCCCTCCTTCCAAATCTACCCAATTACGCACTACATCACTTCATCAGCTACCTTTTCTTCGAGAGAAGTAGTTTCAATCTGTGTGCCAATTTTTATTGTGTTATTTTAATTCACACGGATCCTATCATGAAACTCTTAGGCGTTTGGCGATCAATTAAGAAGTCAATCAGCGACATTTACGCGCCAAACACAACTCTGACAACACAGTCTGTCAACCATAGCATCTCATAACTCTTTAGTTTTGTAAAGTGCGAGGGGTTGTAAACGAGTGAGTCGTTTTTCAGTGTCAAGGTACCCAGGTGCATTTATGCTCGACGCATCGATTTAATCCACTGTGATTGAACAGCATGCCTGGTGTCGTTCTATATATTGTGGATATTAAGGTCTCGGCCATGGCGCCCTCGCATATGTTGCCTCGCGATCACCAACGGTAGCGAGTTTGGTCGATGCGCCGGGAAAACTTTTGGAAACGGAACTGTAGTGACGCGTACAGCTATCGGCGGCAAATTAAAGATGCAGAATTCATAAACGTCTGTGAATTCTATTTAGCACAAAGTTTATGGAGATATAATAATTTTGACTTCTACTGTACTAATGGCTGATTCTTCGACTACTCGTTCTTCGCTTGATTAAGTCGTTTGTGGTGGTAACATATGTAAAGACGTGAGTCAAAAAGTTAGCAAGTGTATGTATGGATGGATGGATGGATGGATGGGTGGATGGATGGATAGATAGATAGATAGATAGATAGATAGATAGATAGATAGATGGATGGATGGATGGATGTAGTCCAGTCGTTATAAATTGCATAATTTTAGAGAGATCGAAAAATATGATTTTTACGAATTGGATACTCCACTTAATGACCCGTTAATTTGTCGTTCTGTTGTCATATAAATCTGAGGTATGTAAGTCTTGACTTTGTGTTTTATAGTTCTTCGCCATGGGATATAACAGAATCGGTAATAACATCCGGGCAACCCATTTTTTCTATAATATACCTATTAGTCGCGTTGCTTTCATTCACACAAATTGTTTGACCTTCCCTTTTAAAACTAGGACAGATAGCGACGTGACGTTTTAATTATATAAAATTGTCACTTAAACCACTTAGATGTTATTAAACATGACATTCCATCGATGACTGAGTTCGTTGTCTGTCTAACACGAGAGAGAGAGAGAGAGAGAGAGAGAGAGAGAGAGAGAGAGAGAGAGAGAGAGAGATGATGATGTAAGCAAGGTCACTTTGCACACGGTAATCGTTTCAATCTTTGAAACTTAACATTTCAAACATCAACCGCCACAATGAAAATCTTACTCGTCGTTAATGCAATTCTTTTATACCCTTCGTTTTCCGTGGATCTTTTCTTCATTATTCATCGAGAATTGAGTGATCTTATGATACATCTGTATGTTTAAAACACAGCGAAAAGGCCAGCGAATGAGCGAACGCCGTTATTCCTAGATTGAAAGAGCTCTTTCACGGCAATGCCCCTGTACTCTCAAAGATAATACCGTGTAGATAACGATCGCTTGTAGTTCTTTTTGAGAAAGGTATACCGCACATTTTGGAGACATATACGCATCGCAAACTAAAAGCTAATACATTTTCATCCATTTTTCGTCGAATATAACGTTAAGAGCATTTCCATTTCATGGTAGAGGGAAGAAATATAAAGGTCATCGTGTAGTTTTGGGCGATAAGAAACGCAAATACCTGCAAGTTACCCCCATATTTTAACCCCGAATACTTGCCATTCTCTTCAAGTCTCTTTGTAAACTAAACGGAAAGTATCAAATTTTCGTCTCTTCTCAAAAAACAAACGAACAAACAAACAAAAGGAAACAAAAAAGAAACAAATTTCTGAAAAGATCCTATAGGGTTATATGCTGCAAACAAGTGAAAGGAAATTGAGCGTCAAATGCAGGTTGGTTGACTCGTGACTTTCCAAACTCTTCATCTCATCCCTGCCGACGTTACGATGTAAACAAAAACAAAGACACACAGCTCGCATTTACCATAGAAAATACTGAAAAGTTAACGGGAATTATGGTATGCTCGCTCACATACATCCATTTTTCCTAGTTTGTCGCATTCTGCAATGCCAACATTCATCTTGTCAACTGTAAACAATGTATAGATCTTGGCGGGCTTGATGGATCTTCTCCGGCTTCTTTAATTATTTATAATATAATTACTTTAGCAATATTCCAGTATTGCAAAACGAGAAGTGTTATAAATGTTGGACGTCTCTCAACCTTCCATGTGTTCTATAGTTTCTTACTTCAGCCTGAGGCTAGCTTCTAGAATGGATGAATACCTTATAGCTCTCCCATAGGTTAATGAATCTTCACAAAGAAAAGAAAACTGAGAAAACACTTAGAATATTGAATAGGCACATAACACCTGGAGACGGGTCACGTGGTCGGATTAGACTTACAGGGCACGAGGAAGGAGAACAAAACGATTCTACTGCCCAGGGGATGGGATACATAAATCACGACATTCCAATATACGCTTACATCATTAATCTGAGACACAGAGAAAGGAACCCTTTGCGACCCAAGTATTCACGGAGGAGATTAAAGAATTACTGCTACAACGGTATAATGTGTTTCTTTTGAACAACTCATGGGCCAATCTTGGCAATGTCATTTCCTAGATTTGCAGAGATTTAGTATCGCAGTGTTATTGTGATTAGATATTCTAAGCTTCCGTGATGGGTTTATTGTACTCATTTCATCAGGCGTCCAGGATTTGTCATATCACGTGAAACGATGTCTTTCCTATAGAAAATCACGCACCTGACTGAGCTTCTTTTCGTTTGAGATGACAACTGCGCTGTTTTGCTGACAACTGCGCTGTTTTGCTAATCTTCTTTGAAAATTTTCTTCGGTGAAAAACACAAGCTGATATGTTAAAATACCTTCAAGTACGCATCATTACTGCATTCTATCTCTGACAAGAGGGCTGCAATGGCAAAAACAGCTACCTGTATATAACGACAACAATTATCGAAAAGGGAAGGTATAATGAAAACTAGTCGGTTTGAACGATATTTGGCGAGATCATTAAATATCACTAACAAATATTTCTGTATGCCATGTGTTACCGTCGATGTTTTTTGTTTCTTCTAGAGCCTCAACAAACAATGCAATACGCCGTACTATAGAATAGTGTTCTCACTATCGCTATGCAATCACATCTCTTTCTTCCACCATCAGTTCAACCAGCAATCAAGTGATGAAAATTCCACATGCACTCAGTCTGACAAATTATTGGCCTTATCATGAGTTTGAAAAGCGAGGCAAAATGCCTCTTGCAACCCCAGAAGGATTATTTATCTGATTCAATAACCATTGTGGTAATTTAGGTAATGGGAAAAATCTATAAATATACAGAGTTTGATACTAACACGTTGTTTTTAAGATGTAAAAGTTTGATAAGTCTGATTATCAGCTCAAGGTGTTCAGCTTTGGCTGACGTAAGATCAAAATGAAAAATCGCCGGGGACGGTTGCATTTTTATGAACATACGTAAGAAAACAAAACCGGAAGACAAAGTAATTTTTCGCAATTTCGATACATTCACTTTCTCCCGCTCAAAATGAAAGGGAAATATTCCGCCAATTGCTTTGCATCCGGCCGTTCCTTGACGCCGCTTTCGGAAAGGCAAAGTCCCGGAAGCCGTCTTATTTCGCCATCAGAGTAAAATGATTAATTATGAGGAGCCGACGTCATTTAGAGCAATTACTCGGGCTTCCATTGCAAAAACTTCCTGCCACCCGCACAGTAGTGCCGGTCGATACGGCTGCGAAATCAAATTTACACGTTATGAGAGAATAAACGTCACTGGATAATGTGATTTGTAACGCCAAAGGCTGTCTCAGCTGGTAAACCTGTGTGCTCCTTTTAACATTGCTTAGTCTCTTTTGAGTTCTCACTTCTTTGTGAGGGGAACATTTTCCGTATCCCTCGGGACTCCTCGTTTTGTGAAGAGCGTATACCGTAACCATATACTATTCCTCCGTGGCGCATTGTACATACGAGCCATTCTATTTTTCCTCTCAGTGCATGTGTCCAAATTGGAACAATCTAGTACCGATGATTGAAATTGCATACTTTTCTTACATCGCTTCCTCCCAAGGGAAAGCTATTGTTGTATTGTTTCCGTCAAAAAGACCGCGATTGCATAAAAGCAGGCCCTGTACTGAGTGTGTATGTTTTTGGAGCGACTTCGATCTATTTAATTACAGTGCATCACTTTGGAAGAGCATCACTGGATAACGTGATTTTGCTGCATGCTTCCAAAGCGCGTGATCGAATTCCCGCCCGGATAACTTTCAAACCTTCAGCGGCAAGCTGTGTCATCAACTGTGTCCCATAATCAGTTAATTGCATCAGACGTTTTCTAACAAACACTTGCATTTGACTCTGAGTTGGGCAGAAGACGCAACTTGAAGAGCCTTTGCCACTTACAATTGGTTCAAGGAACGATGAAGTATCAAATCTTGCAAGTGTATTCACTTTGCACAGGTTACTCTCGCTCATCACTTGTTCCCGAGAGAAAGTACATGGACACGGTAATCTACGCTGAGTTTTTTCAACGGATAAATGATACATTTAGGGGTTCAGTCGTCCTTTTTTACCATGCTTCCTCTAATGGAATCTCTTTAGTCACGTTTACTTCAACCTGATGCTCTACGGGAACTTCGATGCATAATGGGACTGTGATAGATTCACTCGGTCTCAGCCTGTCTGTCTGTCTGTCTGTCCATCTGTCTGTCTGTCGCTCCGTCTGCCTGTCCGTCTGTTTGTCTATCCCTGATGTGTCTTTATGTCTGTCTGTGAGTGTGTCTGTAGGTATGTCTGTCTGCCTGGCTCTCTCCTTCCCCTCCTCTCTCTCTCTCTCTCTCTCTCTCTCTCTCTCTCTCTCTCTCCACTCAAACCAACCGACAAACAAACAAAAGCCCACTTGTGTTTTTTGTTCACGCAGTTTTTATTGCCACAAGTGCATTCTGTAAAATTGTGACCTCCAGTATTTTCTTACTTCCCTATGTATACAGTCTGGCCTTTTAGGAATCTGCTACTTCAACACCGTTTTTCGGACTGAATATCCTAGGCTATTCAATCATTGCAATTTACTTCTCTGTGTCATTGCAATCGATAACCATCAGGTTAGACAGTTGGTTTTTGTGCTTTAATCTGAACAAGAAGAATTACTATTCAACCTCTTTCCAGTCAATGTGGATCAAAATAATTTGTATCGCGGTATGGCCACGCAGGATGATACACCAAGCATCAGTTACCTAGCCTTTGTAGGAACGAAAGGCATCACCAATAAATAATGTCATAACGCAGCATTTTTAGGGGAAGCCTTTTATAGGCGGTAGTTACAATTATGTTTTATGGTGATCACTTTTATGGATTGATACTCTTAATTTATGACAATTATGATGCAATATTTTTATGAGCTTACGTACCATAGTCTTCCACAGGCTTTGCTTTTTGGGCGCCATATTGCAATAAAAGGATATATTAATTTACGACCTGTTGCTTTAAAACAGGCATTTTATAGTAGGGCAACAGCAAATAATCGTATTGTCTAGATTTCGCAAAACGGACACTGCAGTCTAATGAAGTTGTTTATCTTGAACGTTTGGATTTTGCGGAACACATGTGGGACCTCGGAAAAGGTGATTTAGAAGACGAGAAGGCTTTTTACTTAAATGCACTTGTCAAACTGTAAGATACCAAATATATTGAAAGAAGACAACGATAAAGACATAGGCAGTGGGTAAAAGCAGGTGCTCATGCGGACCTAGTACCTAGAAGGCTTAGCAACAGAATCCTCAACAGAATCTTCAACCACTCGGGAATAAAACAATGCTCGAGGTTTTTCATCTTCTTCGTCAGGTTAAGCTACTTCAAAGTAACGCAATGATCTTATAAAAGTTTCCCAACCTCAGTCACACGCTCTTAAGTCTAATTGAGCGTACGTACAGCACGCAGAAAGATTACACGACCCGGTAATATTGATCAAAATTCACCCAGTGGTATATTGTGTGTCTTCCATTCTATCTTTATTAATGATTGTACCAGATTCGGTCGGAGATAAATGTTCTTTGTAAGTTCAAGTGGCGTGCTTTTACAGTAAATATGGTGAGAAACAATGAAGGGTCAAAGCATGCGGCCTAAGCTAATAATTCAGTCTGCGTATATAGGTGATTGCATAAGCGTGATTCGATAACGGCTGGGTAGATAGTTTTATCTCCTGTAGACGGCCGAACACGTCTTTTGGAATAAGATGAAAGTTTTCCATTCTGCCATGACACATTCGCAGACGCAAAACATATCAAAAACATTCGCTTTCGTCATCGTGAACTCGGATCAAGACGGAACATTTGCAGATATCTACTTACTCCCTCATGACATGAGCTCTGCCAACTGCTACACTCAACCAAGATAAATCACTGGGCGATCTGACACGATTGCCTTTGTTACCCTTGCCTTCAGATTTTGAACCTTTGAGAGTGCATTCCAATTTTCCCCTGTAGTTAACATTCTTTTGTGATATACAAACGCCGTTGATATGCAATCGGTTTTTCCTGTGTATATCTATTGGTTATCATTAAGTTCTATATTTTTTTTGTTTATAGCAGTAATGCATACAAACACTGTTGATACAAGAAGTGACAAATCATAAAACAGAATCGCTTCTTTTATACCTATTTCCAAGGGGCTTTGTCTAATATCTCTTTTGAAAATGCTAAAATAAGGTAAAGAAAATGTTGGTGATGGATTCAAATGACTAAGTGATGAAATTTAAATTCATAGTGATCTGATCACCTTGGTAAAACGAGACAAAAAATGCTACACAAACTAAATGGAAGCCCTTGATCAAATGTCGTAAAGGATTGAAATACAGGGATGCTCCAGGAGTAGTTTGTATAAAGAAGAGTTGACAAGGGGCTCAAGAGTACTGTTAATTTTGTAACTGAATTCCACTTCTCCGTGTGACTCTTCTAAAATCGACTGAGTCCTTCGATGCATTAGTCGATTTTTGTGACGATGTTTACATCGTTTCTGAGAAAAAATCTGTCGTCTTAACCTCTCTGTAAAATGAGGGACTTTCTGAATATAGAATGCTGGATTTTTGATGCTGGATTTTTGCTCGGTTAAGAATCCGTCACAGATTGAAGAGAGTTTATAACGTTGAATTCTGGAGCAGATCTATGAAATACAGCAGTCGCGCAGGAAATAAACTTCTGTCGACAGAAAGGCGGGCGCACTTTGACTTTTTTTGTGCGCCTGCGTGCTTTTCTGCAGCTTGTCATCTGGTCCATCTACATCTGGTTTTTCAGGATTCAATTGTATCATCTCTGCTATCAAAGAGCATTTTTTGCTCCTCTCACAAGGGATATTCTCGTCAAAAGTTCGGACAAATAATTATTTGTTCAGATTTAATGATAAAATCTTGATGTACTTTGGAATTAAACCTATTGAGCGATTCCAAAATAATCAACAATTAACACAAATCACTATTTTGTCATCAAATGTCAACGACAGCATGCGTTCAATTGTTAAGTTTTTTTATCATTGATGACTACGTCGATGTCGCCGTGGCCAGTTTTGGTCCAGAACCTATTTTCAGAAAGTACTTTCGTAAGCTATAAATATCGTACCAAAGCACGGATTTCCTCTTCTGTTGCCACGCTAAAAATAAGCTCGCCGCCAATTGTGCCGAGTGTCACTGACGTTGTACTAGTAAACAAATCTGGCACGCCCTCATTACCATATATGGATAACATCACAACTGCGAAGGTCGAGTAACTTTATAGTGGAGTATGTTCTTGAGTGTGCTGTTGCATAAGTGACAATTAGTAAAGCCTTTTCTGACTTATTGAGAACGTTTTTAGACGAGGATAAAGTCACAGGCTATTGGATGACGCAAACATAATACGCCTGAATCTCATTCTCTTCCGGAATTCTCGGTCGAAAGGGAATATTTAAAGGCACACTTTGATCGTGCAGGGTAGGGTAGGGTGGGGCGTTCTTTTTTGCCATCAATATGATGCAGAACGTATTCTAATGTGCGCAGTGATATGTGAGAAACAACATAACTTGCAAGTAGGGCACGTTAACTCAAGCTATTCTTCAAACTCACCAATACCGCAAACCTCTCAGGATTAGTTAGCGCTCTGCGTGTGGCATGTAACACGGTTACACACCACTCCGCCTGCTTCGTAATGGACACCCAAGCGGTTTTAGCTTTTGACGCCGCACTACTTTAACGAGAGCCCCTACCCCCCTGTGAGTGCGCTTGAGTTATGAAGGTCGGCAGGTTTATGCCTTGTTTGGCCGGCGAAGAAATTATTGTAGTGTGATGTGCAGCGACGACGGGTCGCTAATGGCGAGTGTATTGCTGTACAGTTTTCCATCACAAAATTGTAATAACTCTCAATGACTCTAGATTAGGAGATCAGTGAGACTCAGAACTGTTGTAACTTTCTTGATTGGATAATAATAGCTACAAACCTACAAAATCTTTGGTCAATTTTGCTTTTCTTTGAATTTCACTCACACACACATGAACAGAACAAAATTACGCTACCAAGGTGTGTTCCAAATGCCTTTGAATATAACGGCTGGCTCTCTCTCTCTCTCTCTCTCTCTCTCTCTCTCTCTCTCTCTCTCTGCCTTTGAACATTCGTTGTGATTGATGAAAAAGGCACTTACAGACAATGCTAATTTATATTTTACTATTTGAAGATCTCTCAACGACATTGGCTAGTAGTGTATACTGTAACTTTTGATGATTTTTCACCATTGTATAACTCTCCAAGCATGTTGAGATACTCAGTATTGAGCTTATCAATTCAGCCTGTTAAATCCAAAACTGTGAATTCTGGTCCGGACTAGCATTCAAATGTTACAGTGCACAAGTTGTATAAGCAAGCTAAATACGACGTGTTTATGCTTGCTGGTGTTGAACAAGAACTTGTAATTGACATACAAAACAAAAAAGTGTGACTAAATGACCAAAATCAAAAGCTTCCGGCCCTTTAAAAGAAGCTATTGGATAGATATGGCTGTGGCTAAGTTTCTATCATCAAACTCGTTTTTTCCCTCTTTATGATGTAATTTATTTCGAGAAGCACGATCGGAGAATATTTGATTCTCGAAACTAAATTGGGCATTACCATCACTCTTGGATGCGTCGCGATGAAACTACTGTACTTGGAACGTTTTGGGAGAGAAGTCGACAATAGCATGAACAAACGTCTGCGTGAATATGGCATTTCCCAGTACTAAAACTGGATGGAAGAGTGAATATACTCCCTGTAAGGACTGTCAGACTGAGTGAGTCATTCAAACGTCCCATTATGCATCGTATAACTTGTGACATGTCAGATATAGGTCGATAGACAACAGCCTCAAATCATTTTGATATGTCTGGCCAGACTAATCGGCGCCTTTTTATTTGAATTCTTTTCATGTCGTTGCTGATTCTTTCCATGCTAAAACTTAATGTTATTAAAAACAGTAGTTAAACTGAGGAGATGTCGTCAGGTATATAGGGGTGGTTGAATATATAAGCGCGGAGGACATTTTGAGAAAGAGACACCCTGCTAGTTAGTGGAGTAGAAAGTATGAATGAAAATTATATTTTAAAAAGTAGACATAGATTTTCAAGGTCACGAAGGCGTCATATAGTGAAATTGTCGCTCGAGACCTCATAGATGTAGATACCGTCAGCTAATATCTAAAGATACTAGCAATAAAAAACAAAAGGACTTGTTGTTTCCGGTATGTGCTGTCTTGCCCTGATAGGAGTTTTAAATACGTCCTTGCATTCACATGAATATTTTAATTTCTCGACATTTTATGACTCCCACGAAATATTCAACGGAAATCCCGCATGGAAAAATGAAAATTACTTCAAAAGTACCGTCTTCTACAATTCGTTTTATGATGGGCTCCGTGCAGACCAAGTTTCGAATTGACACACAGACAACTGTAACATTTTACACGTGCACACGTCTGTGTAAATATGTATAGAGCGCCAAGGCGACAGTGAGTCGCGCCTCCGTACACAATTGCTTGGAACAAGACGTACATAAAATCAGTGCATCGTGAAAAAAACAGTGGTATGGCACAATATTCTCCCCTCAACTACTTCAGATGTACCATCCCACTCGGTCCAATAAAAGCTCAGTCTGTTTTAATGCTTCCAAACATTAAAAAGTAATCGTGTCTCGTGTCTGAGAGTGTGACTTCAAGGTATAAGTGCAGCAATAACCAAGGGCGCAAAAAACACGAAATTTGCGCGATTTTTTTACTGCAGTAGACAGTGTGGCGCGCGCGCGATGCTATATTTAGTAACAGACGGACATAAGCGACCAGCTCTATTCACCTGGTTATTTCTGTTGCTAGTTCTGGGCGCTTGGGCAACACCTGCGAGTTACAAATTCCGTTTAACATTGAAAAACAACATTTACCTGGTTCAGGTGGCGTTGTCTGCTATCACTCCCAGTCATTATCGCCTTCCTGGAAGTGTGTATTTTCATAAAAAACATATCCTTGAAAATGTCAATTAAAATCGTATCAAACGAGGGAACATTTTATTGACGTCACGTGATATCCTTTTAGAATTCAACAGCTGTGAGAGCGCCATTAAATCAATCTCTTAAATAGGGTCTTAAATGATAAAATGGGACAAGCTATTGCTCTCATAATGCATTAACGAGTTTTAAACTGTTTAAAGTCGAACACAAATGCAAGCAGCACGCAATACCCCTTTCTGAAATCAATGTCTGTATTGCAAAATTCACCCATGGGGATTGTGACGTGTTTGTCCAATTTGTAAAAGGTTTCTTTTGTGTTACAAACTACATTAGGTTGTCGTGAGGTTTGATTCAGTCCCCAAGTAGTCGATAGAGTAATACTTTCTGAGACAGTTTGGCAGATTTTGTTTTCATAGGTGCCTGTAGACCGATGGGTTTAAGTAGATTAAAAGGAAAGATTGATCCATTGTGGATCTGCAAGAGGGTCGAGTGTTTCAGATCATTAGAGAGTAGACTTCTACATAGAAGTGTTGCCTTCTTCGCAAATTTGTGTTCTGTAAAACAATTATATTTGTGAAGAGGCTGAGGCAGACCATGTCACGTGCCCACGTCTACGGACCCCTATTAGCTTGATTTAATAGCCGTAAGTTTTGACGGCATTTTCATCATTTTACTTACTATATAACAAAGGCGATTTCTACCTTATTTCCTCGACGTGTGTTGAATTTAAAAGTATTTACTTTGTTCATATACTGTGCCATGTACAAGACGCATTGTTATACACTTGACGAATTAACTCTAGTAAAAACATTTATTTGCCCATGATAACATTGAACAAAGCATACAGGTTTTATTGGAAAGTTTAACACAGGACGTTTAGACAATGATTTCAGTGTAAAAAAATGAAGGCTGAATACACAGGGACAGAATAAAATTACTACTATCAAATGATCCAGTCAGTGGAAGTTTAAATATTGACGATGCCTTTTTTAGACAGGAGAGGAATTAGATATGAAAGGGCGATATTTGAAGTTAACACGAACGATGGCATTACACCTAATGACAGTGAAAGTCACTTTAAGTAATAGGATTATTGCCCTGGGACGCAATGTCAGTTTAGAGTACCAGCCACTTCCGTAAAAATGTTTACTTCAATTTCATTGTGCGATGTGAACTGCAGCACTTCGACGAAAACGCCGCGAGTTTCCACGAAAGTATTACTAGTCTTCCACACTCTGTAATTTTATTTAAAATCATCGATAACTGAAATTTCTGAAAACAAGACGGAGGTCTTGTTCTTAAAGTAAAACGCGCCTCGGGGACAGATTGTCAGACTCTCAAATTTCCAAAATTCTTTCCTGATCTACCACATGTGGGGGCTCATTTTAAAGCTATCGGAGAAAAAAAACTTTTATCGTCTTAGTTTTTCGAAAATCCAAAATTTAAGTTTCTCCCATAGAGTTAACACAGCAGTAGTGGCCATTTTGAATTTCAAATATCGCAAAATGGTGGGTAATTTGTTTTGCTAGTTCTAAACTTTGCACGGTGACCCCAATTTTCATTGTTGATTGAGTAAGAGAATGGTTGAAAGTTTCATTTAGGAAAGTTTGAGCTAAAGATTAAGTATTTAACTTTCGAGGTGCATACTACCTTAAACACCTCGCCTCAGCATTTATATTAGCCGCACGTTACAGGGGTAGCACTCCAATCACTTCATGGATATGAAATTTCTGACTTTATATGTGATAGATCTACCTTACAGGGTGACAAGTTGATGTATCATTTTCTACTTGCTATCACAGAGAATACTTTACATTCACTCCGATGACGTGACTGAGAGCAATCTTTAGCGCTAGCCTAAGCGTCTCTAGGATAATTCTCTTGTATCCAAGGCCAACACGAAAATGGCATGGAAAGCAAAGTCCCATTGGCAGCACCACGGGTTATCAGATGGAGCATATCTCGGGATAATTTTGCTAGTTGCGTCATCATATCTCTGCATATTTTTAATATCGCTGAAAGATCCGAGGTCATTTCCTATCATGGAGATAAGAAGCAATGCAAAAAACCAGAAAACATCAGTAGTAACTAATGATGCAAAGCGCAAATTTATTACACACTAATACAACAGAAAATGATATTTTTTCCGTATTGAGCTTGTTATCTACATAGCTATCGATGTAATATGCCCATGGCGGTGATATCGTGAAATTAGATCGCTTTTGCAAGCGCTCATTTCACCAAGGAGGGCCAATCTTCTCAACTTCAGGCCCGACGTTCGCGGTTATTTTCTCACCGAATGTGACACTAACGGACCGCGAAAACGGACCTCCGGCTATCGATCACCGGAGGCGAGGACAGCTCTCGATTATCTTTGGTTTACGCGATCCACAGTCTGACTGTCTCCACTTTCCTTGCCAGGCTTCTGCCATCGACCATGAAAATATCCATTAGTGCGGAATAACAAAGCGGTGAGGTTGTCTTTGAGGATCTGACGACTGGGCTCATCCAGCTAGCTGTCTTTGACGTCATTGCCTTATATCACTGGGAAGCTCATTGATTGTTTCTGACGGTAACAGATTACTTTACATCAATTCAGGGGTGGGATAGAAAGAGGAATAGGGAATGGAAACCACTCCGTGGAACACTAAAAAAACCTGCGGCGGACAGAATAATCTTATATTTCTATCCTACCCCTACAATTACAACAGTCTACACAATGAACAAAATATCTTTTGTGGACATGATTGGATAATCTTCTCGACACATAAGACTTTTCCTGTTTGTGGCGGTACATAGATTATACATTACGATATGGTACTAACTTTTATACCGACGTGGATGACAAAAGACGATGATGATATTACAACAAACTATTATCAATTATTGACATGTAGGTAGTAGGTAGATAGGTAGATATATGTATGTATATATGTAGATAGGTAGGTAGGTAGGTAGGTAGGTAGGTAGGTAGGTAGGTAGGTTTGTTGGTAGGCAGGTATGTAGCTGGGTTGATGGGTAGATAGATCGATAGGTAGGTAGGTAGGTAGGTAGGTAGGTGTATTGGTACCATGCCGTTCTTCGCTCCCGTAGAGAGTCGGATATAAGAGAACAACCAAAATATAGATTTCTGGATGGGCAAGAATGATTTGTATTTCCTTGGCAATGCTCCATACAGCAGTGCCCGCTGATAGTAAAAAAGACTAGTCTTCCAAATTTAAAACTGTAATATTTCTATCTTAGCTTAGTTAAAATGCAACGTCAAACGTTTACATTGTCATACTGCTAGAAATAAAAGAGTTTATGCGATCTCGATAAGCTCTCTTAATGATAATGTTGTCTACAATTTGCATGAATAATTACATCCCATTCTCGCTCGTAAAATATCGCAATTAATACATGAGGCATTTTCTCGAGGGTCTATAATTAGGCTGATTATCCCAAAAGTTGTAAACACCATAATTGGAAACGACCATCAATAAAATATATTGTCTAAATTAATCTTTCATAAATCGAACATCAAGTGTAGCAACTGTCAAGTAGCGTATCGGGCGTCTTTGTGCAAGACACAGAATGTGTCTATCTATCTATCTATCTATTTATCTATCTGTCTATCTATCATCTATCTATCTATCTATCTATCTATCCATCCATCCATCCATCCATCCATCCATCCATCTATCTTTCTATCTATCTATCTATCTGTCTTTCTTTTTGTCTGTCTGTCTGTCTGTCTGTCTGTCTGTCTGTCAGTTAGTCTGTCTGTCTGTTTCTACTCATGCATGCATATGTGTGTGCGAAATAGAGATAAACAGCAATACACAACATCAAACTACAAAAAATGTCGACTGGTAGTGATCAAACCCCTGTAAATCGTCAATAAAATGTGCGGTGCTTAAGTTGTGTTTAGCGTAATTGGACTTGAAATCCAAAGTAACGAACGTGAGTCATGGGCATAATCTCATAGTGTTGTCAGTAAATTCGACCTTGCTGGAAACGCTATGCTCATATTTTCTTCCCATAAGGGAGAAGCTGTTGACGATACTTTCGACAAAAGCAGACAAAATAGGAAAAGTCAATATCCTCCGCAGAGCATACGGTGACATCCATGCGTACTGCGAGTAGATGTGACGTTGAAATTACACCCAAAGTTGGGCACGATAAATAATGTTACAGGAGGAATAAAAAGTCGTGTCTTAATTTTTTAGGGATTGCTTTACTTTTTAAAAACAAGGCCTGCACTACCGCACGATGCCCTTCACCGATAGTTGAAGTCATCGTCATTCTATGGGTCAGGTGAAAAGATGTGACAAGATACAACAAGTTAGGAAGAACAGTTATCGTTTTGTCTATAAGAGTATCTGGCGGAACAATCCTACACCCGGTTGCTAGATAGTGTAGGTAGAAAGAGACTACCTTCATGCTAGACCTAAGATACATGCCTGTTGCTTTCATTACATTTAGGTAGAACGCGCCTCGGGGACAGATATTCGGACTCTCAAATTTCTAAAATTCTTTTCTGATCTACTCCTTCTGGGGGCTCATTTTAAAGCTCTTGGAGAAAGAAAAACTTTCACCGCCTTAGTTTTTCGAAAATCCAAAATTCGATTCCCCTCCCCGATGTAACTCAGGAATGGCTGCCTTTTCGAATTTCAAATATCGCAAAATGTTGGGTAATTTGTTTCGCTAGTTCCAAACTTTGCACGGTGACCCCCGTTTCGAGGCCCGTACTACCTTAAAAACAATATCACACTCACGAGCAAAGCGTCTACATTATTCGAACAAACATTCGTGAACGCTCAAACAAAGGTAGAGAAGAGCGACCATTGCTCAATGTCGTGTCTGATTCATGGAATTCAGTGTTAAGATAGATTGGAGCATAACCATGTAGCACAACACATTACCGACGTTTGGCCTGTTAACTCTACGGCTTATAGACGCAGACGTCTGACATCGCCACTGAGACAGTCGAATCGATATTGCCTATGTCTGGGTCTTTAAACGGTGAGGAGAAATCCTGTCAGGTACTTGTGAAGTCGCCTGACATTTTTAGGTCACATTGTCGACAGTATTAGTTTTGTCATTTGCTTTAAAGCTACCCTTGTTTTACATTGTAACACAGACAAATAGAGAAACGTCATTCTATTTGCCTGTGATTGTAAGTATCAGTGAGTGGACAGGGATATACTCAAAAAGGTAGTGTTCACGATTTACTCCGCTAAAATGTATGAAAATACTTTTTACCCTTGGATTTTGTGCGGCCAACCTTCCAAAAGTGAGAAGGTGATCTAGAATAAAGTCACGTCATTTCTTGTCAGTGTTGATTTCAAAAAAATTCTTCTAAAATGGCTTAATAATGTACACATTCGGTTGCCAATTCCCGACCAGTACAGACGCAAAATGATATCTGCATTTTCTTTCCCTCTTTCGTCTAAAAGAACGAAATTATCTTGCTATTTTATCTGGGCATTTAACAGGGTGATACAATTTTCTAATTTTGATTGTTTTTGCGATAGTTACAAGAAAATTACAATACAGAAACTGTGCAAATTATCGAATTTTTACAGGAAAGTCATCATAAGTCACTTGGGTTGCTGGCTATGCGCGAGCCATGGATAGTCCCCTACCTTAACAACTAGATCCTACATAAACTAGGTCCTACATAAACCATAAACGTAAAAGTATTAACGAGTTAAGTATAAATAAAAAGTATAATAATCAAAGTGATGATAAACGAAACCATTTAATAACACGTTTACACTAGAGCTATTGCAATTAAAACAATAAAATGTCCAAATTATCTGTAATGAAATACTTCAAATGAGATTTCAATGACTTTAGATTTCTGTTCTGCATTATTTTCATGACATGTGAAGCATAATGTTTTGTGAAGATTATGGATTGTCCGATTGTTCGTAATCAGTTTTGCGCGCAATCGCAGCATATGCATGTACCTGAGATATGCCATGCATCAAACCTTTGTCAAAAGAAGAATATGCGTAAGAAAAAAGTGGTCAAAATAACAGGTGGCCACGTGCATAGATATGGCACATGCGAGTACCAGGCGTTTTGAAGAAGAGGACGAAAAACGTGGAGATGACATTGTGTATGTACATTGAAAAAATCGTATTATTATCACTCTGTCGATGCACCGTCTCTAGTTTTACAACACTCAGCAATCAACCGTTGGGGCATTAACCGGAAAATTGTAGAAACGAGGCCTTTGAAAATGCCGTGCTATCTTACTTTATGTGTCAGTATAGTTGATTAGTATAAGCTCTTGAATTTCTAACGTGCAAAGATAGTTGTAAATATTTTGTAACTCATGGTCCATCAATCATCGCTGACTTGTTCTATTGTACATACATAAGATGTATGTACTCCCATGTTCAAATAACCTTATCTTGGCAAACGTACGTAGATTGACAACGCCCATTACGTGACAATATCTATGCAATCTTCATTCCAAGAACGGCTCCAAAAGTGGTTATAAGCTTTCAAATTTCAACACAGTCACGCGCAAGAGATATAAATCGCATGATAATTTTTTTCGTTAAGCGAGGTGATAAGAGGTTATAGCAAAAGAGATTCGCCTGTTTGAATGATTTTGATTAGTGTAATGTCTTCGAATTCCTTTTTTTGCAATGTGGTAATCTTGCACTCATCCGTAATCTTTTGGGCGAGATTATACGAGATCCAGCCGACTAGAATAAGTAAAGCGAGATGTTTGAAGACAATATTGACAGCTGCGTTTTGGCTACGCTCTTAGTTCTGATTTATGTGTAACGTAAAAATTGCCATGATTTGCTCCACGCTTAATCATCAATATCTTTCGATCAGATTGGTATCACGGGGAAATTCCCCCGTAAACTCCGCTAACGTCCCTCCGGCTTCAATGTCTTTCGAATTAGTATAGGTTTTTTTTCCGACGGACCTCTTAATCGGATTCGACTCCCGCGTCCGTTCGATTTTGCCATTTAATCAGGTTATCTTTTTTATGTACCTTGCATTCCCGACTGATACACATTCACTGCCTGTACCTGACGCCAATGCATTTTCGATTACGATGTGCCCTGAGCTGAGCTTCAGCAACTTCCACATGAAAAATTGCAAGCGCTGTGTTCTATAAAAAATACCTTTCGGGGCAACTAGTTTTGATAAACTAGACGCCACTCGAAGATCAGCTCTGGCGCTGACAATTTTACATTCAGACTAAAGATTTCGCAAAGTTTCTCCACTCCAGATGTATACGTCCACTGCTGACAATCCGAGGGTATCAGAATCACATGCAAAAAACTGTCTGAACCCTACTAAGTATAGTAATGTTGAGTTCTTGTAGATAGTATAGTGCTATGCTCGGTCCCTCTCCAGGGATACTATTGTGTTTCCCCTCAAGCCAACCTTACATGTAATGACTGGGATTGTAGAAATGGCAGGCTTTTTGCCATTTCATTTATCCTAATGGCGCCAAAATCATGTCATGAAACAAACATCAAGGAAGCGGGTTCTCTCAGTCGCTTTGACAGCTCACAGACCCCTGAATATTCCCTATGACCCAAGACAATATGACCATGGTACATTTAACATGCGTGGGTATGAGACCAATTCCATAAGTATTTCAAGATATCCATAAACTGACTTCAAGAGTTCGGAAATCTCAGCGCTTAGGGTCCACTCGGGGGTAAGAGTTTCCCATTATGTGACAAGATGACATGAACAGATAAATAGGTAAAGTACACCTTTGTAAACGAATGACCTCGGAGGTCAATCGTCTGTCAATCAACACTTTCCGAAGGAGAAAGACATGCTTACCTAGCAGAAACATGATTGCTTCAGTGCACGGAAAATGAGTTAAGAACTCTCTAAATACTCACAAAATCTTGGGCAAGATCATTAAAGATCACGTACAAACATTCATCTATGTGGGTAGGTAAGCAGGTCAGTAGGTAGGTAGGTAGGTAGGTAGGTAGGTATTAGTATGTATGTATGTATGTATGTATGTATGTATGTATGTATGTATGTATGTATGTATGTATGTATGTATGTATGTATGTATGTATGTATGTATGTATGTATGTGTGTATGTATGTATGTATCTATGTATCTATGTATGTGTGTGTTTGTATGTATGTATGTATCTATGTATCTATGTATCTATGTATGTATGTATGTATGTATGTACTGTATGTACAGTATGTACCGTGTGTATCATATATTTAAACTGCTTGAGAGCTGTAATTGTCAGCGACTTATACAAAATCCACTTCTTCATCTCAAGTGTCTGCCATGTTTATATCTGCTGTGACGATATAAATAGACGTGACGACGGTATGTAACAATTGACGATCAATCCGGATTCTCCACCAAACAAACAACGGAGTAGAAATCAGCAACTCAGGTACGGAAAGAAGATGAATAACCAGAAACACAAGAAACGCGTCTTCCAAACACTTACTGTGCCAGAAGCCCTGTTCTGTAAATAAATTTATTGAAGCAAAATAGAGAAAAATTGTCTCAAATTTACATGGCTCCGAAGGTATTTACTGGGGAGTCTAAGGTCATTCTAATACTAAGTAATACTTATTATCGGGCGATGTCGTTCCATTATGACAGCGGCTCTCAGAAGAAAACCCTCGATAAAGGTTAAAATTAGCGTATTTGGATGGCGGACAGAGTCCCGAATACTCAGACAGATTAGAGCATTGCTGCACAAAAGACACTAAGGCGATATCGCAAAGTACCGTGATTGCCGTGGAAATCTATTGAACCTGTCCCAATACGAGTAACATATCTTTTGTGGCCTATTCACATTTTCAGGCAGACTTATTTCTACTCAGTCAAATTAGTACAACTATACCCGCATTCCGATATACTGCATCACCTATAGGTCACGTTAATATAGAAGGAAGGATTCCCTTTCAAATTTTTGCGACTAGTCTTTCGCGACGAAGTGCTGTGTTTGAAAAAAAGACACGGAACTCAACTAAAGTGTGTTTTTCTGAGTGCAATTTGCATAACCTTCAGTGTAAGATTACATCACTTCAGGTCATTGCACGAAAGAAAAGCCGCCGCTCTCTAGGTCCTTACGTCTTGCATATAAGTTAATTGACACATGGGTGAGAGGTTGCTGTTAGCAACAATGTTTGCTCGACTCACAACTTGATGACTCTATATTTCTTAACATTCTAAACCTTCTGGCGCCGACAACCAAACACATACATTGGATTTGACAATAAAAATATCGCTTTTTGCATCTAGACAACTTTCTAAAATATGGCTAGTATATTTTATTGGTCCTCCTGACGACCTGCCGTCGTTTACGCATTGGCAACCTCGTTCCCATCTCTCACCAACAACTGGACTCGTACGCTGTGCGTGCCGTTGCATTGAAACAAGACCGATGTCCGCGAACGAGGGTGAGCAAAAGCGCGTTTCACGGACATTTGTGTGACAGACTAGTAATAACATATCTATCTTTGTGAGTGCCTCGTCAACGTTATTGGAATATTCGGAACGTCTTAATCTTGAATGTTTTGCCTCGTGAAGCCTTATAAAGCAATTTAATGCCCTCGTTACAAACGAAGTACAGATGGACTCCAGGAAATGTGCTTGGTCGTTAACGCATTTAGTATTATTGGATGGCTCTACTTGCTTTAATATTACGTCCACACTCAATTTTAAGAGATCAAACCCCATCAATAAAAACGTCAACATTGATTCCTTTGCTCATGATTTATTAAAATTATTAAAACTCTCTTCGTCTGTAACAATACCCAGAGTAAATGGAATATCGGAGGGTCATCCAACGCAGGAATGAGTTTTTTCCTGCTCTTTTATTGATGAGGGAAATACAATTTTCTCGGCAACTAATTTTCACGCATCATTAATCCGACAAGTGTTATGTGGAGAGATGGAAAGCTTGTCTGACGACTCAGCCACTTCTCGAAAACGACTTGTTAAGGGGTATAGAGAGAAGTCAATTTTTTTGCACGCAAAAATCTCTGCGCATGCTTCATGATATCATATACCTTCAAAGTGATGAGCTTGATGTTTTTTAAAACCATACAGTTCCGATAGTTTTCAGTGAACATATCGCTGTGACCAAATGTGGTTCATGTCAGGCAGAATGTATGATGGAAAACATGAGAGAGAGAGAGAGAGAGAGAGAGAGAGAGAGAGAGAGAGAGAGAGAGGCAGACAGAAACAGAGAGAGCGAGACAGAGAGAGCGAGAAAGAGAGGGACACAGACAGATATACAGAGACAGAGAGACAGGGAAGACAGACAGACACAGATGGAGAATACCTAAACACACAATAATTAGCAAGGAGATATAAAGCGAGGAATCTCGTATGTATGTATGTATGTATGTATGTATGTATGTATGTATGTATGTATGTATGTATGTATGTATGTATGTATGTATGTATGTATGTATGTATGTACTACCTATCTGTCTGTCTATCTATCAATCTATGTATCTGTCTTTCGGGACAGACCGACAGAGAGCCAGACAGACAGATAGGTAGGCAAACAGAGGGACGGACGGACAGACAGACAGACGGACGGACAGACAGACAGACAGACAGACAGACAGACAGACAGACAAACAAACAGACAGGAAACATATTTAAGGAGAAACCAACGCCATACGTTCCTTGTAGCTTCGCATTCATGTCACACTCAGAGTGTTCATCGTACAATCGTCTTCTTTTAACTTTAAATGCGCGAGAGTTTCAGTTCTTATCTCTCGAAATGTCTCATCGTGCGTACGAATATCTTAATATCGACATAATAGATATCCCTTTCTATACGATCACTAGAGAACCAGCAACAAAGAGCAAATTTGTTTCCTAATTCGCAGTAAATGAAATTATGCTCTCAGTTATTAGTGGCACCTTAATCCCTTTAACAGCACTTGGTAATAGAGCTTTAATCCAATCATATGGCATAAACGGTACCCTCGCTTACCGTCAGCTATTGGTAGCCTTGATTCGTCGCTAACTATTACGCTTGAAAAGTAGACCAGTTTCAATGCCAAGTTCAGGGCGCATTAAAAGTTATTGAATATGACATTTGGCTTTTTCAAAATTACGAAGATACCTAAATAGTGAAAATCGAGTTTTATGAGACTGCATTAAGCGTTTAAGGTCACGAGAACATTCTAGGAATATCTTACTTTATGGCTTCGACGATGACATCTGGTTCTGCTTAATTTACTACTGCCAGAACTTGTGATAGTAAAGATTGATAAGCTTGCAATTTTATGACCACAACATAAAATTATACGAGGATTGTGAGCATATTTGCGCTGCTATGGTCGAGAATTCACAAAAGCAACAATTGCCAAGATACGGTATCAATGCTCCCATCGGCTCGCCCTCTCACGAGTTGAACAATCAACTGTTATGACTGACCAGAAAAGAATTTGTGTTCTCAAATCAAATATGGTCATGTATTCGAAACAAAGCATAATAACTAATACACTTTTTAAAAAAACGTAAGTGTGTGTCTCGAATAGCACATTAACCTCAAAGGCGGGATGAATCTATCATATCGGTGTCAAATAAGAGTGATGGAATCGCCATTGAGGGCTCTGAATTACACTTGTGCTATCAGCATCATGTCTGTCATTATCGCTTTCATTTTCATAGCCAAAATTACCCGAGAGAGAGAGAGAGAGAGAGAGAGAGAGAGAGAGAGAGAGAGAGAGAGAGGGGAGGGGGAAGAGAGAGACTGAGCCGCATAGACTGAGGTATAGCAAGTGACATTTTGGGAAGAATTATTTGAGTTATTCCTAAAATAGAATAAACATTAATTACCATAAGTTTGAAAGCGTATAGCACGCAATTTCTCGGAAACGGTATAACCTTTGTGATTATCACACCTCTGTGGCATTGTGGGATAGATAACAAAATTACACCTACACACAACTTAGCTCAATAATGGTCGACGCATGGTCGTGAACTGTCATAATTAAAGAGTTTCTTATTGCATCCTCATTTCAAATACAACTGCAATCTATTTTTCGGGATCGAATTTCAAAACAAACTTTTAATTAATTTCTTGTGTTCGTTCTTTCGACGTCTACAATGACCCCTATCGCAGGACGTTAAGATACTTTCGAGCTGTCAAGTCGAATTTGACGTGTTCAAACTGAATTAAACAGTTAACACAAAGCACATTACAGTCCACCAGAGGTCACTCCACTCTAATTCTCGTTTTAACTGTTAAGCAGTTAATCTCTTTACAAAACTCTCTAACACTCCCACAGGTTTCAAAGTCGCTTTATCCGATACAATTGTTGTCATAGAGATCCCTGCAGCCATTAAACGCGCTGATACACTCTGAGCCTTGAATATGACATACAGAATTAATTGGCACTGAGACCGCCGGCCTCCTGCGATGCGCTGTTGGGTATGGATAAACCTGTCAAAAAACAAACCGCGTTTCCCGTGCGAGAAGTTGTCGTCTTGCAATTACGCCATGACTATCGCTGTCCGTCCACTTTCTTGATAGTTTTTTTAAAAAAGCGATGCATGTGCGATGTATAACTGAAGACGCCATGACGAAATAAATAAAAATCGTCGTCTTTCTGTTTTGCGCGACAAATCCTAAAGATGAATTACACCTTTTGATAGATTTTGCCGCATCGTTTTCTGTGCGCACGATACAGAGCTATGTTTTTTTTTACTGCAAACGTCACGCAGAAATTCCCCTTGTTCACTTATCAACATAGCTAGTATGAGTGCAATGTCTGATGCTAGTAGTTGTTTTAGTAGTAACTGCATTGAATATGATATGCCATACGTTGTGTTTTGCATAGCAAATAATTTGCATTTTAACGTAATCAAGGTAGTAGACAAAGAAAATAGTTACTTTAATGCAATCTTTTTTTCTTCATTATTGAAATAATGAAAATATTATCGAAAGCTGCAACTATTGTCCCTTGAATTTCTAACCTTAGTCTTATCTATTATCAGTAGCCATCTATATATTACATTATTCGATCTTCATCCCCTAGGAAGTCTTATCGATCCTTTATCTCATATTTAAGCAACAATGTCTACACGTACTGTGTTCAAATGACCTATTTCTAATGTCAATAAGTGTATACGGCCTACAACTTTAATCGCAGTCTTCGGAACAACGGGCACGTCAAACTTTATACTTGCTCAGTCTCCTGGAAAGTTAATTTATTAACAGTAGCATGCCAACAAGCTTGTCTCTATCAACAGTACGTAACACGAGTCTTTTGACATGCTTAAATGGATAAATGTGTCGATTATTTTGTGGAATTACCAATGCGGTTGCTTGCGATACCTTTAACAGACTTGGTCTCTGCAAACATCAATCAAACACCGGGAGACGTTATAGCCTTAATGACGGTCAACTCGAACCAATTCATTGAACAAATAAACGATTCTCCGATTCTTTAACCGACTGAACAGTCTCTAAGTATATCTGACATTATTTACTGCGACTGTATATGCACTCTAGATTGACACCTAATCGCAGAAGTAGGTCAATGTGAACTCTGTTCAGGCAGCGACTCGATAATTCAAGGTTAAACCGTTCGCTCGTGCAATAAAACCTCAATGCATTCGTCTTATACCTTTGTCCAGAAATCGCCCAGTCTTCAGCGCTACATACAAATAATTCATTACAGCTGTATGAAATAATAGTAACCACTCAAAACGGTTATTTACAGTTTAATTAAAATTGAGAGCTTTTGAGCAAATGTGACATATGTTTCACATTTAACCAAAGGAACATTAAACCCATTGTGCCTTTAACCAATAAAATACAACGGTTTTAAGTTGCCCCCACATGATAGTTCAAAGAATTTGACTTGGATATATTCTCCAACTCATAGTTAATTTATATCCCTTATATACAGGCAAAATGGAAGAATTCTTCAATTCAACTGAAACCTTTTTCCACAATAAACACCAGATTAAGACGAAATTAATTTTCTTTTTTCCTTCTATCTATGGTTTATGAGCTCAAAAGGTCAAAACAGTGAAAGAACAAATACCTTTGAACTTTTTCAAACCTTTATCGCATGGACAGAGGCAGGAAATGCGGTTTACGATTCAGAGCAATAGAAGTTCAATAGATCTGTGGCTTTCTATTCACATACACTTGCAAGCAAACGAGTGTATGAGACATTTTAAGAGCCACGGCAAATTGCACCGCGTAAGTCAGCGGAAGCGTTTCCAAGTCACCGTTGCAAATGGATGTAGCATGGATTATATTTACTAATTCGTTCTCGCACTTTACAACTATTAGATGTGTTAGCTTGCTTTTATCGTTGTAACTCTGAACCTTAGAGAGAGCATCTATTTTAAAATTTGTCGATTGATTTGTGGCGGGGCGAAATGTGAATGCAGGCTATTTATATCGCATCTTTTAGACCTTTACAGCGTTAATGCAAAACTGATTAGGTGACTGACATTCTAAAAGTGGGGCACATAATCATGAACGCTACACGAATGAACTTATATAGCACTGGTTTGGGAGTGAAGGCAAGGGGCTTTCTTATGCACAACGTGTCATGGCACACCTTTTATCGAGTTCTGGCTGCCAAGCGTTAATGCATATGCCATGTTGTTGAGGGAAAACGCTTTCGCTATATTTCCTTTTACAAGACGCTATATTACCCACTGTCACCTTTGAAAACGCTTTGACGGTTGCGTCGTTCTCAGTGCTGACGTAGCAGACGACTTAGTCGCTGTCTGCCTTGTCAGTTCCGAGTATCAGGGTAGGCGAAGAGATATTAGTCGGGGTTTTTTGAAGATTTTTTGTATTTGCTCAGATTGTCCTCTTCCTGATGACGAGCCGAAGAACTCATCCATGCTGTAAACGAAATATGCCTAAGCTATCGTTTGATTCGTAGCGTTGTTATCCGTAGTGCCTGTCCCTGAATTTCTTTTATATTGTTGAAACGCACTTACGTGTTTGCTCATTTAAATATTTGCGGATGTGGGGATCAGTTTTCGACAAAACCTTTAGAAACCAATGTTTGCCAAAACAGTTGCGCGCATCTGCTACGCAACAGGCCCAATTTTTCTCAAAGTACATGTAGTACACGCCTCGATGTGAACGCTTTTGCTCAAAACCCTGGTCAAGTATACTTTCAAAAATCTTAATTCAAATTCATAGATAAAAACCAAGCGTCACCGTGCAAATTTTGGTACCAGAGAAACAAATTACTTTAAAGTTACCGATATTTTAAATAAAAATGGCTACCGTCTGTATGTCAACTCTTAGGGGCAAATATAAATTTTTGACTCTCACAAAACTAAACGGTGAATTTTTATGTAATCTAAGAGCTTCAAAATGAGCCCTCACAAAAGGTAAATCAGAAAATATTGAAAATTTGAGAGTAAAATTTATTTTCTGGGCGAGAGGGGGCTCCCGCAGTTGATAATGAGCTTGAAACCCTTGGCTGATGTTGCGTGGAGAGGTTATCTGTTATTACCCTTCAGTCTTGTTAAATATTTCATATTTCTTGAACATACCTCAACTACTATATCTATTAAAATCGCCTTTTAGAGAATATATCGAAATGGTTTCATCGCATTCGCTTAAAGGGAGGCTGTCGTCGGAACTCTGCTCAAAGGTTGTCAGGGGTCCCTACGACCAATGTAAACACTGTATCTAGGGTATAATGGCGATTAATGAAAGTTAAAACACGTTTGTTATCGATGAATATCGTAAAAATGTAAATGTTGCAGCTATGTTGACGTGATGCATCTAGACATCATGCATGAAATACATTGTTTGTAAACAAGAAAGCCGCGCTCGCGCAGTTCCGACGACCCCCTCCCTTTAAACATTTCTAGCAGTCTGTGCCCTCGTTCGCGGTTACTGTCACAAGAAAATTAAAGCATTGACCCATCACGTGCAAACACTGTTTAAGGAAAATAGTTCTTCTCATGTCAACACGTCGTCTGGCAATTTTTCTCGTGTATCCACAAAGGCTGCTCGGCGACAGTGGGTATTTGTGGTACTTATATTTCCTTAAATCTAATTATGAAGTGGAAATTCTTACACAAACGGAGCTAAGTAATGGTAAACAAATCAGTAGGCAGTAAAATATTACGGTATATTTTGATTATGTTTTACTCATGTGTGTATATGTACTACCACTGATGAGTGTACGTTTTTAATCTTTGTCTACTGGAGGATGTAAGAACAAGGGTATCCGATTCTATGTTTGTCTCAATTTTTCTCGTCGATTCTGGTATATTTGAGCATAAATATCATTGAGCTGATAATGCTTTCGTTTGACAAATCGAATGCATGGGGAATAAAGTAGTTAACATGAAGGATATCAAAATATTGTCATACTGTGTTATACTACAAAAGACCCCGACGGAGACGTCTAAAGTTTCTGTCTGATTTCTTCAAAATGCACCACTGAATTTTCCCTTTGGACAACCTACAATTGGGTATCAAAGTACAGGACCTGTGAATTATGGGATTATTTATAAAGGTAGAATACGTCTCAGAGACAGATAACCTTTGACCTGCCAATTGTGAGGGCTCACTTTGAAGTTCATCGAGTGACTAAAGTTTTCGCCGGCTAACTTTTGTGAAAATTTAAAATTATGTTTTGTCCTCATGAGAGTCAACACAAGGGATGGCGACCAGTTTGAAAGTACCGGTAGATTTTAGGTAATTTGTTTCCCACGTACCAAGTTTGCTAGGTGACCCCTATATTTCCTTTTGGTCCTGAAAGACAATGGTTTAAAATTTCCTAGAGGAAAATTTGAGCAAAAGTTTAAGGTTTTTCATATTTAATTTCGAGGTGCGAACTTCCTTATGGTCCATACCATAAGGTGCTAGATTTTCTTAGCCTAACGGGCAAAAGAGTAAGAGACGGTTTATGCGGGCGCATTGATACCAAAATAGGCTTTCCTGTTAGTTCAAACCGAGACTGGGTCGAACGTCATGACTTTTCAGGGCAAATGACCACGTTCTATGTACGGTTCACGGGTTCATCTATAAACCACGATAGAAGCCAATGCCCTGTACTTTAAGCATTGCTCTGTATGAGAATGGGCCGTCTGCACTTTAGCGATATCTGCGACAGCTGCTCGGCCCTAAGCCCAGGCGCTGTAAATTTGTCACTTTACAAGCTAGACAGAGTTACAAAGCGCCGTATATAATTTATGACCAATGTGTCGCAACCTTTTAATCCGTGGCATGGAGTCTACGAAGGTGAGGGGAGTCGCTGTCAGGCCACTCTCACATTTGCTAATAAGTTGAGAGTGAAGAGCGCCACCTTGAGATGGTGAGCCTTTTTGTGGAAGGAACTTGCAATTCCGGCATGTGTCGTCATTTCAGTCGCAGGATAATTGTCAAGAAAACAAAAACAACAATCGAACCGTTACATTCTTGTTAACGACAAATAAAGAACTAGATTTTTTCCCATCGATAAATTATATCTCATATCACATTATCGTCTTCTTTGGTCAAGAAAGCAAAATTTATTTTGGATAATGGTGTTTTTACGGTCATTTATATCGATGTACCGTTGTTCTAGTAACGGCTTTTGTTGCCTTATGAAAGCTTTGGAGAAATTGCGCATCAATATCTATTTTTCAAAAGAATCGACGATTAGATTTTAGATTGGGTTCACACAGGGCGGGGGTCGCCATTGTTAACAACTAAGACTTTGTTTGGTTTCTAATTAAAATTTATGCGGTGACCCCAATTTTATCTTAAAGTATCTTCAGGCGACGTGTGAGAAGCTGCTCCTGGTCACACGTACGTCGTGCGCATTACAGCTAGATGTTTCGAACAATACACTTTTCCATAAACAACATGATAGGAATACCAGCATCGATATTTACCGAACAAAAATATTAACAGAGAATTAGGATTTTAAAGCTTTAAAAAAATGACCTCCGTCCCTAAAGATAGGCATTTATTTGATCAATTTGTCTAACTTCAAGAATTTGTCTGTACTTAACCAGAGGGTAAATTAAATTTCCATGCAACGAATCCATCAGATCGTTGGAAATCCGTAGAATACGCAAACCCCCCGGGGAAAATGTTGAAGTCACTCTTGTCAGGCCATCGGACGGAGCAATACAAAGTCTTACGCGGGATTAGTGAGTTGTTTCACAACGATCTGTGGGGATTAACATCGCCCAAAGCACTACAAGCAGACAGATTACGGGATAAGCGCCTGTCGCGAAGCATCTGCGGCGAGTCCGAGTAGGCGGCAAATGCACATGAATGAGGGAATTACGTTCATGGTTTTCCGAATTGTAGTGTAATAGCTTACACGGAAGACGCTTTTGATAGTGGACTTGAATGTCATATCATACCTGCTCCATGACTATAGTCTGTTTGTTTGTTTGTTGCCATGGTTGCTTGCGTCCATTTTAAGGTAGTTCGCGCCTCGAAAACGGAAGCACTTTTGCTCAAACTTATCTCAAGCGAACTTTCAATTATCTTCTTTCAAAATCAAGAATAAAAATCGGAGGTCACTGTGCAAATGTTGGTACCAGAGAAACAAATTACCCAATTTTTAACGATATTTGAAGTTCAAAATGGCCGCCATCCCTGTGTTGTCTCTATGGTGGAAATAAAATTCCTGATTTTCACAATACTAAGGCAGTGAAAACTGTGCTTTCTCCATAAGGTTTCAAAATGAGTCCCCACAAGTGGTAGGAGTTGGAGAGTCTGGACATTTGTCCCCGAAGCGAAAACTTTTGCTCAAATTTGTGGTTTCGGTACAGAGTTTGCCGCGAATGGTCTCCTAAGTAAGAGAAAAGAGAAACGTGTTTCAAAGACTGGCTCCACTCGGACACATCTTCACTAGCTTGCAGCTAGACATGGGTACTTCAAGATCATATATAACTTGTAGACCAAAGTTCATGCATATTGGTCGAAACGAAACCGCTAGACATTCGGGCGCTAAGTGAAATTGCTTTCGTTTATTTAGGATCGGAAAAAGTTAATGTGTACCTTTTTGGATGCAGCTGAATGTTAACGTAGAACGCGCCTCCGGACATACTCTGACTCTCAAAACTTTTCAATTCTTTTCTGATCTACCTCTTATGGCGTTCCTTTTGAAGCACTTTGACTACGAAAGAAGTTCAGTCTTTTTTTTTTTTGAAAATAGAAAATTTTATTTTTCTCCATAGAGTTAACACAGGAATGGCCGCCATTTTGAATTTCCAATATCGGTAAATCTTGGGTCATTCTCTAGAACCAAAATTTGCCCGGTGACCCCGATTTGTATTCTTGATTTTGAAAGTGTACGGTTGAAAGATTCCGTGAGGAAAATTTGAGCGAAAGTTTAAGTCTTTCACTTTCGAGGCGCATACTGTACCTCTTTCAGGTCATTCAAGCAATTGATATTTAGCACCGTATAGGCGATGTCTTCATTACTTTCTATCTCCTGGGGCAGCGATCATGTCTTGGGTACTTTCCGAACCAACGCTCTGCCACAGGCAACCGTACGGAGCGAAGACGACGACGTGAAAGTGTACAATCACCTCTCAAATAGAAGGAAATATTAAACCGCCCAGATAGCTATCTTCGAATATTTTCTTGAGTGTCGATAGTTCTTGCTTCAAGGATATGCCCGGTGATCTCCATGGTTGCTGCAATATGTATTGAAATGAAAGAAATGAAGAAATAGAAATATTCATGCAGCATTAATAGAAGAAAGAAAGTGGGCGAATTCGCAAAAGCGTAGAATTAATCGTTATATTGTAACACTTCACTGAACAGAATCGTGTCGATTTTTTTCACATGTAATAGAAAGGACAAAACTGCGTAAGTTTCTTTTTATTGTGTCGATTTCATGACAGTGGCAAATTAAATGTCTCGAAGTCTTAATTAGAATCTTCACGCACTCAGATAACATCAACAGACAGCATGAAGTCATGCGTAGTCTCACTATACAGGTGGTCACCCTATAACGTCTGTGGTTTATTCAAGCAGTTGTACCTCATTTGCATATTGTCGCTTATTTCTTTCGATCCATATTATGTTGGAGACCGAGCCTTTATTGTGGAAATAAACAACTTTGTGTAAATAATATAAAATATCAGACTTCTCGCTTAGGCTAGTGCGAGCCTTGAAAGTGAATCTTTTCTGATATAAGGAAACATTCAAAATGGCCACCATCTTTGTTCTACTTAGTAACTCTATAGAGAAAAATGAAATTTCGATTTTCAGCGAACTGAGATAGTGAAAACTTTCCTTACTCCAAGAGTTTCAAAAAATAAGCGCCTACAAGCGGTAGATCAGATTAGCATGGTAAAAATTTGCAAATCTTAATATTTATCCTCGGGGTGAATTCTACTTTATGATTAATTCAAAATTGACACGGTGTATCAGAAGACGTGGTTAGTCCCCTGAGGTGGCGGAATACTTGTATCCAAAAGCCGTTAAAATATTTAAATACGTTGTATAACTGTGAATGCTTAAAGACGCCTGACTGTCGCGTTAGAAGATATGTGCGTTCGTTGACACTTTGTCAATCGTATGTTCTCCGTTGAAATTTATATGATTACATAAATTTCCTGCTAGATAAATTTGATAATAAACTTGACCTTGAAGACCTCTCTTTATCATTATTTCAGGCGCCCACATAGTGGACAGCTGTGACAGCGACGCGCACGCCCTGGAAGAGTCCATCGATTTCATCCGAGGAGCAAATACTATGGGCAGCGAAGGCCATTGTCAATGTTCCGACGGGTCCGTCTCCGACCAGGTCTCGATCGCGGGCGTCGTTGGAGCGTCCTCTAGCGTTGTCTCCGTGCAGATAGCTAATCTCTTGCGACTTTTCCGTATTCCACAGGTGAGCGTGTCATCATTCGATCGCCTAATTCATTGAAGTTTGCAATAATGATTTTTTCTGCTTATTAAGGTATCCCAGGAATATTCTTTTTTGTTAGTTTTCATAGCTGTGCTCAAAGGAAATCTAAACTGTTATGTTTCATTGCCAAAGAGAGGTGTCATCGTGAAATTTGTTAAACAACATTTGTTTATTTAGATTTACTGATACTTGCGGTTCAGCATTGGCGTAAATGTCATGGTCAATGCGTTAATACTGTGTTTAAAGATAGAATTTTCAATTTTTCACAAAAACGAGCGAGGTGCTTACTCTGCAAGTTTCAAAATGAATCCACAAATGCTATAATATGGACATGGAAAGGTGCTGAGTATCTATTGAGTGGTTTGTTAATTTGTAACTAAACGGATTCGACCAAAAAAAAATTGATTCTTTTCCTTGACATTCAGCAGAAGTGATGCGGCGACGCGGTTTTCTTCTAATTTTCTTTTTTCCTTTCTTTATTTTTTATTCCTAACAATGCTGGTTTGGCACTATTGATGCAACAGTTATTATCTTTTGTCACTGGCTGCATAATACGTTCGTTTTCTCTTTAGCATTTTTGGACATGCAAACAGGGATATCAAGGATAGCTCTACTGATGAGTATGTAACCCTAAAAAAGCCATGACGCGCAGAATCTGAAATGACACGCGCGGTGACAAGAAATGGTCTTTTTTATTTGGAGTCTTAGGTAATATTTGGTAGTTAGAGACAGAGCCTTTACTTAGTGCACGATTAGAAAACATCTGTATAAATTTGACGACCAATCAAAAGATTATTTACTCCTCCGATATCACTATTGTTTTCGCTATTGGATGCATTGCCGTCCAAAGCATGTTCTAATGAATCGTTCTGATGCTCGAACTCGTTTTCCTAGGTCAGTTACTGGTCGACCAGTCCCGAACTCAGCAATAAGGAGCGCTTCGAATATTTTTCCAGAACGGTGCCCTCCGACATCCACCAGGCCAGAGCCATAGTCGACCTGATACAGTTCTTCAACTGGACGTACATATCGGTGGTCTACGAGGACTCCAACTACGGCAGCAACGGGTTCGCCGAGGTCGAGGAGGAAGCGCGGAAGCGGAGTATCTGCATCGCGTCGTCGGAGAAGATACCGCGCGACAAGAAGCTGGCCATCGACGAAGACTTCGACAAGATTATCACGAATCTGCGAAGAAAGTCCAACGCTAAAGGTAAATGTGACAACCATTCTTACATTGCTGCATGTCTGCACGTGATCGTCACGTGATAAGGACGGTCGTGATTAGGAAATACTGTTTTGAGATGTCTGCCTGCCTGTGTCTGTCTGTCTGTCCCTCGCTGATACATATATATATATATATATATATATATATATATATATATATATATATATATATATATATATATATATATATACGTATGTCTGTATGTATTCGTCGACGCCGGCCGTTTTATATTATTACTTTAAAAGGTCAAGATTCCTGTAAACGCTTTTAATTTCTATGGGCCTAAAACAAACTTGCTCGAATGACTGGACCATGGAAAGATATCAGTAAACCTCTAAACTGTTTGCTCTTATGCATCTTTTGACAGCCGTGGTGGTTTTCGCACTTGAACAGGACGTAACACCCTTGATGCAAGCTGCCCATCGAGCGGGCGTCGCCGGGGAGTTTGTGTGGATTGGAAGCGACGGCTGGAGCGGCAACAAAGACGTTGTGCGCGGTCGCGAAACCACTGTAGAGGGCGCTATTGCCTTCAGCCCTCTTTTCTCCAATGTTGATGAGTTCGACGAGTACTTCGTTCAACAGACACCGGAGGTAGAGGGGAAGAGAAACCCCTGGTTTTCGGAATACTGGGAAGAAGTCTTCCGTTGTAAACTACCGGATAGCTACGTCACGCCTTTCAATAAGGAACTGGAGCCGTGCAAAGGGAACGAATCACTTCGAACGCCTGGAGTATACGAACAAACATCGCCTAAAATGCAGTTCGTCGCCGATGGCGTGCTAGCGTTTGCTCACGCTCTTACAAGTGTGCAGGCGAAAATTTGTGGGAAAGATTTTGTAGGCTTGTGCGCTAGCATGTCAAAAATGAGCGGGGCAGACCTTTTAGGATATTTACGAAAAGTGTCTTTCAGAGGTAAGAAAATATATTGTTTGTGTTTACCAACTGAAGGTACAGATGGAATCAATAACTTTTTCACAACCTACTTTCCATCGACTGTTGTCTTCTATTAAAATTTCCATTAACAGTATCAGTACGGATAAAATAACCAATGTCATCGTGAAAGTGATCAGCTTTCGGTATTTTCACTGCACTAATTATATGTTCATCGTAAATCTCTAAAAACATAAGCAATTGAAATGGCACATAAGCTTACAGCTTGCACAATATTATAGAATTGTTTTTACTTTATTTCTCACACGCTTTCTCGCGTTATCTCGCGTTATATTTTCCCCACAAAGGTATCAATGGAGACCATTTTGAGTTTCAAGCAAACGGTGACGGGCCTGCGCGATACAAGGTCTTTAACTTCCAAAGGAACGACGAAGGCGAGTTTGTGTGGACCGAAGTGGGAACTTACGTCGAAAACCAACTGCACCTGCAGTTCAACAAGGTCAGGTTCACCGCCAGCCAGCCGGTGCACCACGCTTCGATCTGCAGCAAGCCATGCGAGCCCGGCTACGCCATGATACTCCAGGAGGGCGACAGTTGCTGCTGGGTTTGCACGGAATGCACCAAGTACCAGTACCTGCGAGACGAGTTCACCTGCCATGACTGTCCGATAGGCACCCTGCCGGACCACTCCCGAACCAGGTGTGTAACCTCCGCGGAGGAATACGTCACCTACGATAGCCCCTGGGGCATCGGCCTTCTGTGTTTCGCCACCACGGGGATTGTCATAACCGCTATGGTGATTATAATCTACGTCAGGCACAACGAAACGCCGATCGTCAAGGCATCGGGTAGAGAGCTCAGTTACGTGCTCTTGGTAGGAATTCTCCTCAGTTACGTCATCAGCTTCATCGTTGTTGCCAGGCCCACCATCGCCATCTGCGCAATAACCAAAGTCGGGATTGGATTCTGCTTCACTATGTGTTATGCCGCCCTGTTGACAAAAACTAATCGAATCGCGAGGATATTTGACCGAGCTAAGACGTCGGTGAAAAACACGAAATACATAAGTCCTGCGTCTCAGCTTGTCATATGCTCATGCATCGTGTGCGTGCAGTTTGTGATACTAGGGGCGTGGCTCGCCTTGCAGCCACCGAGAACTACCTACCATCACCCAATCAGGGAAAAGAACGAACTAACGTGCGCGGGCGCGACGGACGCCACCTATCTTGTTGGTCTTGTCTACCCGTTCTTTTTAATGGTCTTCTGTACAGTGTACGCCTTTAAAACCCGGAACTGCCCCGAGGGCTTCAATGAAGCCAAGTACATCGGCTTCACCATGTACACGACGTGCGTCATTTGGCTTTCTTTTGTGCCGATCTACTTTGTGAGCTCTCAAAATATAGCGCTCCGGGTTACAACCCTCAGTGTGTCGGTTGGACTCAGCGCAACTGTGACGCTTTTTTGTATCTTTGCGCCGAAATTGTACATAATCTTACTGAGGCCCGAACAGAACACGAGAAGTTGCGTTATGGGCAGCGATGGAGGTACTTCGGTCGGAATTCAAACCAGGAGAACATTCTCAGAAGTAGTTCGACATACCATCCAAACAGAAAGTAAGTTCACCACAGCAGTACAACAGTAGAAGTAGATAAAATAGTGTAGTTAGGATCGAACGTTGTTGTTCCTTTTTTGTGCCTTTTTCTGCTTTAGAAAAACTCATCCTCACACAGAATATGAACGTGAATGTGGAAAACATGCCACACTCTGTGTCTGTGTGTCGTAGATAATCTCTCAAACTTATTTCATTGATTGACCGTCGTTTCTACGCTCCAACAATATCATTTTTTCAAAAAAAATGAGCTTGACCCAGTTAAAAAATTGAATCTTAAGGTAGAATGCATCCCGAAATTGAAACCTTACACTTTTGCCCAAACTTTCCTCTCTCAGGGAAACTTTTAACCGTTCGCTTTCAAAATCAAGAATAAAAATCTAGGGTCACCACATTATACTATGGAAACGATTTACGTTGAATTTACCGATATTTCAAAGTCAAGATGACCACCATCTCTGTGTTAACTCTATAAGTAAATGTTACAGTTTTTGCATAAATTTAGGCCTGTAAAAACGATAGTTACCCCATAAACTTCGAAATGAGCCCAACAAATGGTAGGCAAAGGGCACTGGCAAAGTTTGAAAATCCGAATATCTGTGCATTCTATCTGAATTAGTGAACATTGGCAAACGTTATTGTAAATTTCCATCCACTCTAAAACAGTTTGTACCATTGCCCCTTAAAGGGATACAGTCGTCGGAACGTATGGGACCCATACGACCAATGTAAACACTGTATCCAGGGTACGATGGTAATATGTCATAATCTACTTCGTATAATTTTAATGTTGCAGCTATGGTGATTAGGTGCGTCTAGATATTGTGCATGAAATACACTGTTTGTAAACAAGAAACTCGCACAGGCGCAGTTCTGACGATTGTTTCCCTTTAAGAGATTGTCGAGGATTGCAGCACTATGTCCCCTTTTTGACAACGATGATTCCTGGAAGAATGCTGTGTTTGAGGGAAGTGACAGAACGCTTATTCCATTACCCCTTGTTTGATATTCTTTCAGGGTTGAAAACAAGAAGCCAGTGCAATTCTGTCATGTTTGAGTCAAGCAGCGGGAACTATTCAAATATATCTTTATCGTTGGAGCACAACCAAAGTACGTTTCTTTTTTCGCATCGTTCTGTTTTGCTTTTATTTCAAGCGCAAGGACATTTTTAAGGTCGTATACTATATACTATCGCAGTATTAGCTACATCAGGCCTGACGAAGATGGCATGAGCATATTGTTTCGTATATGCTATAGGATTCATTATATGGGACGATAGTTATTTACTCACTTTTGACTTTTTTGTCGCTGCTGTTTGTACAACAAAGGAATGACATCATCTGTTTACGATTACTTTTTGTCCCAGTAATACAGCTCCAATATAAGTGTTTTTCATTTCTCCGAAGCCATGTGCCCCGCTTGCCTTATATAATCACTATTTCAAGGGAAAGGTATCGCGGCAAAAACATAACTACGTGTACTATTCGTGAAAATTGTAATTTCTTCCGTTCATCGGTTCTTGAGTTTTTACCCTTCATCGTTGCATAATAAATTAATAAATTAAATTTAACATGAGATGAAAACTCACTAGCTTCTCCCTTAATTTCTCACACAGATGCAAATAAAACCCCTGACAAAGATATCAAGATTGAAAGCTATGCAGATGCAGCTACAGAACCGCTGACGTCATCCACAGCCGTGTGACGGCGTCACTGTACAGACGAGATTTTGAAGACCCTGGACAATACGTGTCATCAAATGACGAGTAAAACGTCACTGCTAGTGTGGTGACAACCGTACCGCGTCAATTGAGCATTGTGGGTGTCTGTCAGTGTGTTCCGCATGCAAATGAACATATTTCATCAATATGAGTTTGGATTATAGAGCATCAAGTGTTTCATTTCACTCAGATAAGCATTAAAGAAGGATGGAAATGTAAGACCGCTTCGTCCTATTTTGAGGACAACCAGAAATGGGCGGTCCAGTATACCCATTTTATCACACAGGCGTAAATACAATCAAATGAAAATATCATTTCTATATGTATAACAGACTCGTTGACAATGATTCACACACAGTGTCTGTAACATTCAACATGCCGTGATTGCAATATCCCCGTAAAATGTTTTCTACTATAATTATTTTCCGCCCTCACCGATTAACGCAAAACCGAACACTTGCTTGCGACAAGTTCGAGTTGACGGTCATATTAAAGGGAAACCTAAGTCCAGCGACATTGACCGTTTATCCCTTCCAAAATCACCCTTGAATAAAATGCAGCTCAAATTTTCAACATAATTGCACGCGCCGACGACT
>LD526269.1:0-17949 GCA_001465055.1 Ptychodera flava
TTGCAACAAATATTGATCTGATATATATCTAATTATACTTAGAAGAATTAGGCAGTGTCAAGTTAAATAAAGCTCATTTGCATATTTTATAAAGGTGTGTAATTAGTCATATAACTCCGATATAACTTCACCAAATAATGTGATGAAATCTGCGGTAGATACTGATCCGACTGATATCTAACTGTAGTGTAAAGCATTTAGTAGTGTGAACTTAATTAAGGGTTCATTGCATATTTAATGTTCTTTGTAATTAGGTATATAACTCTGAAATTACGGCACCAAAGTAAGTGAAATTGGGTAAAGATATTGTTTTGATAAATATCTAATTGTACTGAGAATCATTCGGCAGTGTCAAGTTAACAAATAGGTCATTTGCATATTTTATGAAGTTTTGTAATTAGTGATATAACTCCAAAATAACTGCACCAAATGTGATGAAATCTGCTGCAGATACTGATCCGACAGATATCTAATTGTGGTGTAGAGCATTTTGTTGTGTGAAGTTAATTAAGGGTTCATTTGCATATTTAATAAACTTTGTAATTAGGTATATAACTCTGAAATTTCGGCACGAAAATTTTGTGAAACGGGCTACAGATATTGATTTGATAAATATTTAATTGTGCTATGATCATTGAACAGTGTCAAGTTAATTTAGGGTTTATTTGCATATTTAATGAACTTTGTAATTAGTGACATTACTCTAAAATTACAGCATTAAATTAAATAAAATGTGCTACAAATAATGATCTGATGGATATATAATTGTCCCATAAAGCATTGAGCAGTGTCAAGTTAATGAACAGCTCATTTGCATATTAAATAAAGTTTTGTAATTAGTGATTAAACTCTGAGAATACTGTGCGAAGTTGAAAAAAACTGCTACCTATAGTGATAACATATATCTCATTGTTCTGTGAAGCGCACTACTATCAATGAACCTATTGTAAAACACATGAGCATATTCAGTTCATATCTGGTCCAATAGTTAGGTTTGTCAGGTAATTCAATGGAAAATGAATAACATTTTAATGCCATCTAATTGTTTTAATTAGTAATAATTAAACAAAATCTAGAACCATTTTGTCACATTTCATGACTTTTGTCTCGAAAAAATCTAAACATCTATTGCAAGTGGGCCTAGTAAAGGGGCAGCAGCTGCAACTGTCGATATTTTTTTCAATATTTGTATGCAATATATCAAATACAGTTTATTGCTGTCTCCCTGCAGTAGACTGAAACACAACATTCCGTTAACGTTTTTTTCGACAAAGCCTGTATATATGAATATGTATTGGATGACTGAAAGTCATTTGTCAATTATACAAATGCACAGTACACATACACAGGCTGTGTTAGCAAGCAGAATGCTGGACAGTTCAACATGCTGTAGGGAGTAAAACAAGAACGCTGTTGTATAAAGTGAACAAAAATATTGTCAAAGTTGATACTAACTTTCACATTCTCATCGTAAAATAACACAAAAGTAAAACTTTGAATAGTAAAGAATTTAATTTAAACGAAAAAATGAGACTGAATGGAATTATTATTTTCTACCATTATTACATCTTAAAATTTAGAGATTAAAAAGTTTATTTTATGGAATATCTATCTTACCCTTCCAGCATTTTCAATTTTGAGCGGCATCGAAGTCATAAATGTCCCGTACCTTTGGAAAAATATTTTTGGTAGGTCACTTTGCTAACTTTTTCACAAGTTGGCAAAATGTAGCCAGGAATTCACAATTTGCATACTCTCTCATCTTCGTCATTTGGTGTGCTCTTCAGCAGGTGACGTACATAATGTGCCGTGTGTCAATCCAAGCATCATCTAGGAGCTTGTAAGTACTGAGTTCTGTTTCACATATACATCAACGAAGTGAGCAATGTTGTAAACACCATTAAACAACGTAGTACTGCACACTGCAGCGTATCGGAATGGGACAGCTGAGCGCGAGCCAGACAGACCAGAAGACAAGTGCATGTGGGAGGACTCAGAATATTTGATAAATCTACAGCAAGGCATTATTAAAGATATTGTGCACAATTATCAAGATTTATCGTTTTATGTGTTACGTGGTTTACGCAATAATTTCCCTCCTTTTTAAATGCCAAGTCCTTTATTCGTTTACAAACAAAAATCTTGTATTCTTACGCTCGCTGTGGACAATGCTGCATAATCGGATACATTATCAGTAATAATATTATATAGGGCTCAGCCCTTGGTGTCGCGCCTGGGGTTAAGATTGGCAATGTTATTTGTATTGATTCATGATAAAATATAATTAATTGTGACTTCATATACGTTTATATGACAACTATGCCCACTTTCCCTCTGATGAAAACAGTTCACGTAAGTACACAGACGTACACGACGTCAAACCCTGCAGCAGTGTAGGAATAGATTTTCTGTAAGTGTAATGTGTAAAAATGTTGGACAAAAATTGACAATTTTTACCATCAAACAGCCCATTGTGTAAAACAAGGGATGTATTATGCAACTGTCCGTTACCATTGCAATGGTAACCGCACTGCCCATCTTCCACTTGCAAGCTGAAAACTAGAGCGTTCCGTCTAAAAAATGACAATTTTTGAATCTAGTTATTGACACAGGGGCGCTTTTCTAAAATTCAATCCCAGCATTCTTTGCGTATGCCCCCGTTCATATGCACGACAGTTTTCTCCCATTTTCTACTTTTTATGCGTTTTATAACGATATTTTGTATCAGCGACAAGGCGGATAATAACACTAACTGGCTAACAAAAGATATATTTTATAAATGGCATGTTATAAAATAATAATTTGCACGTTTCGTATTTGTTTATTTACGAGTACTCAAAAAAACATGGCGGCGCCCATGAAGGTAGGGTACACTTCCGGTTAGTCGCATAGTATATTATGAATAAACGCATGCGTAGTCAGTAAGCTGCTGGCGCTACTTTGAAAGGGGTATGACGTCACAAAATTCACCGGTATTGACAAAGCTATAATATAATACTCAATAAAATGCCATTTCTGCATAACACTATCAAAATCGAAATTCAAGACTTATTATAAGTCAAAAGTTTGATATATCGAGCCTTTCGTAAGTTTACATTTATATCTTATTTTAATTTTAATGTCCTTTTTTGCCTTCAGATTTCTATTGGGTAGTTAAATGAGTTAATAAGCGACTTTTTAAAGAACATGTAGTACAAAAAAATTCAACCTGATAAAGCTCTTTTTATTGGAATAAAAACAGATATATAACTGAGGAAGATAAGCTATTTTATAAGGTTATGACAAATTTAGGAAACGATCAACTATGTTACTGAAAGTTTTAACATCACATGAAAACAGCGTTCCTATAGGATGCAATGAGAATATTAGTTAGCATGTACATACTTACATCTACCATTAATGTGAGCTTGTATTCAGAGCAAAGTTCAAAGTCCAGACTGTCGGTGATTATAATGTATGGTGAGTTAGGCGATTCAAAGTCAAAATAATCTGCTCCTGATCCCTACAATAAGGATCGAAAAATTCAAAACAATTTTTTTTTTAATTTTAACATGCCGAAAATCAAATTATCCTAGTCCACGAAGTCATCATAAATGAAATTTTAATAGCAATAAAAGGAAAGAATGTGGCATGCTTTTACAAACGATAATGTTATTATCAGGTTACGGGCTTTGTTGATGACAACATTTAATAGATTCAAGAATTTACTCTGTTTATCTAAATGAATAGTCAAAAAAGAGTATTGATGTCATTTTTGAATCTTCATGCATTAGGCAACAAATAGTTATTAAGTTTGATGTGATCAATCCATAGGGTTCAAAGCTTTTTAAAAGAATTCAATACAACAACTACAGAACTTACATCGATTACAGAATACACAGGTTGACGAGAATCGCAATCTTTGTCGTCACTTGACACAACGTATATAGTGTGACCAATGGCTGCCAGCTTGGTGAAGAGAAGAAAGTTTGAATTCTGAATGACGTGTGCGAACAATTAGTCAGTTTCTCCTCTGTATATGATAAAGGAGACCTATAGTTTATGTCTGCGGTCTTTGATTACTCACGCTTAAAAATGACTTAATGTCATAATCTATATGTTCTCTTTTCACAACTATTGATTCAGCGCTTTTTCAATACTCTATGCTACAACCGCTCAGCCACATAATCTTTAATACGACTATAAAGAATGACGAAATGATGATAGTTACAGGTACAGTCTCACCTCCCTTACATCAGTGCTGTATGGTGTATCTACAAAGTGTGGGTCGTTGTCATTGACGTCATAAATGAACACGAGAAGTTGAAAATTCTGTACTGAGTAAAAACATATAAGTTAGAGGAATTTAAAGGTAAGCGTTAAAACACTGATTAACAGGCAAAGTTGAGATGGCATTGAATATTTCTTACCCCTTCATTTGTACAGTTTAGACCAAATAAAAATGTTAGTTTCCGGTGTCAAGCCCACGAAAATTATGATAGGCAGGGCGAAGGACTTTTTTACTTCTATTTTTGTCGTTTGAGACCCATAAAATATGGTAAACTTTAAAGAATTCACTTACTGTATTTGAAAATGAGAAAAATCTCAAAGATGGGCGGATTTTTCTTGGGTAGGTCGGGTAAATACCGGAACGCATATTCTTTTTATTTGGCCTTAATTCGAATATGCTACTGAGTAGATCATAATATACGACTTTTATCGTCGACTTAAGGGTTGATTGTCGGTTCTTCTTACTTGTTTTGTCCGATTACCTACCGTTGCCAGTTGAGGTGCACCAAGAAGAGTACAAGTTATCGTTATGGTGTAAGCTCTTTCGCAGTTTGTCTATGATTAGGATATAAAAAGATATGAATTTTAACGAGTGAAAAACAGTAAGGAAAGGAAACATGTTCGGTGAACGAAAATCTGTAAGTGTCGATGTAGCTAATGTAGACGCAAAACGAAATGTGACGATGATAGTCTGTTATTTATAAATTTTTACATTGCATTTCCCTATAGTGCAAATTAGTTCACACCTGTTCTGTACTAATTCGATACGCACTTTCAAATACATCACCTACTTCATTTGATTCCAAGTCATACACCATCGCCCATGTAATGTTCTTGTCTGTGATTTCCCACACCTCATCACACTGAAGATTGCTATCACCAGAATTGCAGCCGTCGAGTGCTAATGTTATTTCAGTCGTCGTTTCGCCCTCTACGTTCAGTGTATACAACAGGCTGCCTGCAGAAGGAAGTACCAGTATTACATGACTATAATATTTGTTTCAACAGTTACTTTGTCAATAGTTAATGTACGTCTAACTGTTTGAATGCGACTGAAATCATGCAGCTGAAATGCTTAATAACTCTAGATTCTTCTTTGTTTCCATTCTTTTACTTTCATGACATTCTACATCACATGGGCGATGGTGTAAGACGCAAGTTTCATCCGAGATCTAAGAAGCAGGGTCATTATCATCAACCTTATTCAAACTTTCTTCTCAGCTACTAGATTGCCTACAAGCAAGCATATATACACTGGTATAGCGGCGATAACTAAAGCATTCCGTGCATGATTTCTCAACTATTTCAACAGTTCAATCATTAACTAGATTTGCTTCTGTAACAGGTTGTAGATCGTGTTAAAGTCCTCAAAACATGAAATACCAAACATTTGATACTGACGTATCGTCTGCCTGGGGGAATGCGTGCGATGAGGTACTGGACGATCAACAAAGCAGAGGCTCACAAGGAGTTAGACTGGTATGAGGAGGGTTTATTGGCTTGATTTCACCATACAATGACGTGCCCAGCAGGATCGTGTTCTGCTCTTTCTCATAAAATTCTCCCTTAAATGAGCGAAACTACAATCTAATCATATTGATTTACTAAAATGGTCGTCCATTGGGCACAGATTGAAATATATTTCCATACAATGTTAAGGTCTGAAATTTACATCGAGTGATTGGTTTGCACTTAATTAAAGCCGGTTTTGTAACAGTCCTTGATTGTTCCTTAAGATATACTTTCTATTTAAAGCAAGATATCTCCAACAAGATAAATGTTTTGCTGAATCACTGATACTCCTTGAACTTTGTTCATTTTGAAGTCCGTTAAAGTGCAAGGTGATTGACCTATAACAATGACTAATAAGACTCCGTAGTCATTCGATACATAAGAGTAAATAAATATGAATATATCGATACATAAGAGTAAATAAGTATGAATATAATAACTACATAATTCTTGCCTTGTAACACATTCTTATAAACGACCTGTCCGTGTTTCAGCAAACCACATGGGTTCTAGAACGCGTGAGTAGAAATAAAATGAACTTAGCTTCTTTACTTACCAACCGGCTGCTCTTCATAAACATGAACGCTATCTAAGCCCGAAGGATTGAAGTCGCACAAAGCACCTGTCAAAATTTTCAAACGAACTGTAGAAGTAGGCTAGTTCTCAGAGCTATGAACATCAGTGTGGTTTTTTTTTCGCGATCGCAGCGTAATTATTATGTTAATAAACGTGTTGATTTTGTATTTTGTAACACACGACTTTCCTTTGCAGTAGTAAGCTCCGAACGTTGTGAAGGAAAGTACACACTGGCACGTAATTAGCATTGTGGCCGCATTCAATTATCATCGGTGTAAAATACTGGATTACATTAATTCGCGTTTCGCAACATGCACTGCTATATCCATAGAATATACCACTCTATTAAAATTTGTAAAGAAATTAGCAGATCTATTCTAATGTGAGTTTTCAGAAAAGTCTCAACAAACGTCATTAAATACCCATAAACAAAAGACCAAGTGGTACCAACAATTTTGTATATGAGAGATATGAAGTCGTTATTAATAATTCAGGCAGTCTGCTTTGTTGTAATTTGAAATAATACTTTATGGTCTGGATATTGTGAAAAATATTATTCTTCCACGTAGTACACAATAATGATATCCTGCTTAACAAAAATCCATACATTAAAAGGAATGATGACTTACCCGATACTAATGTCGTAGGTTGTGGAACAAAAATAATTGTTAAAGTTGTTGCCAAGCTCACTAAAACAAAATATAAATGACAAGTAATTTTGTAAGTGTCTGTAAATTTACTTGACAGATAAGGAAATACAAGCTCCATCCATTCTTCCCTCCATCCTAGCCTTCACATTGGCGTTTTCGGCTTCACTCACCTAGTAGCAATGTCCTGGAGCAATGAAACGAAAACAGTGCGTGCTTCTACATTGTCTGAAAACAGTTGCATAGCTCATATGGTCGGCATCTCGAGCACAAAATCTTCGGTCTTGTGACCAAAGAAAAGTCTCAATGTGGTGACAATAATTTGATGTTTTAAAACACAGATGAACCCAGGAAACTGTTCTTCAGAGTAATTATTCCTTTGATGCTATGGTCATATTTAAGAAAAGCTTTTTTGTTTTGTTTTGTTTTGTATTATATCAAGAAATATCTAGTAAATTTAGTTTAATCGATATTCTGCATCAACTTGACTATGAATAAACTATATAGAGTCACTGCTACTTGAATACAATCTGTTCGAATACTGCACTTGGTCCTGTTTATTACCAATGCGTGTTAGTTAACGCATCGCTTCGATTCTGCCGAAATAAGTCATTTAAAATGCAATATGTCCTTAAAACTGTCTCAACCTTCAACAAAGTTCTAAAAGTAGATGTTTAGTTCCATGGGACGACCATATTTGTCTCTAAAGACGGGCATACTTTCGACAATTAATGATAATACTATTTATGCTGCTGTCGAAGGTGTACGGCAACCTAACATACAGCGATGTTATCAACAACCCAGTGAAGGTTAACAATGTTATCACGCCCTAACATCTACACTGTTCATTTACCACTTGATGCCCTGTGATAATTTACAGAGCAGTGCTGATTAATAATTATAAAAATAATAATTCTTAATCTTATCCATCCCTCCATGCATGCATGCATGCGTGCATGCGTGCGTACGTACGTACGTACACACACATACATACATACATACATACATACATACATACATACATACATACATACATACATACATACATACATACATACATGCATGCATGCATGCATGCATGCATGCATGCAGAAACACACACATATACACACACACCAACCGCCCAACCAGCCCATCCATCCATCCATCCATCCATATTTACATACATACACACATACATATGACTTACGCAGATAGAGCTCGTTCACTGGTCGTCCATCACTATAGGGAAAAAGTGCGTGACTAGAGTGAGAAACTGACGCTTTCTCGCAATCAGTGAGAATCTGTTCTTATTCTCACCGCTGTCGGTGAGAAAATTTTAATCTCCACTGAAGATTGGTGAGAAATGCACTCTTTGCGAGAATCAAGTGTGAGAACAAATTCTCACCGGTGAGAATGGAAATTCTCACTAAGTACAGCGAGAATTGAAATTCACTGGCGAGAATCATCAAGACTCGGCTTTCTGAGTCTTTATGATTCTCGCCAATGAACGGCGAGTCTTGATGATTCTCGCCAGTGAATTTCAATTCTCGCTGTACTTAGTGAGAATTTCCATTCTCACCTGTGAGAATTTGTTCTCACACTTGATTCTCGCCAAGGAGAGCATTTCTCACCAATCTCCAGTGGAGATTAAAATTTTCTCACCGACAGCGGTGAGAATAAGAACAGATTCTAACCGATTGCGAGAAAGCGTCAGTTTCTCGCTCTAGTCACGCACTTTTTCCCTATAGTGCATTAAACGACCATTTGCTTGGTCCCATGCTTTTCTCTCTGTAGAAAAATTGAACCATCCTATTCGATGAACCTTTTAGTATATACATGAGTTTGGTAGTGAAGGACACAAGGCTATTCATCCGTTGACCAACGTTCAAAATAACAAATTTGATCTATGGTCTGTATCTGTAGTTTTGTTCGATATACTGAAGTTCTTTCACAGGCATAGGAAAGCCGACAAGCTTTTAGGGTAAATGTCATGTTCAAAACAAACATCAAACAAACACATGTAGTTAGGTACGAACAGATACCAGTGATGGTGTCTTAATTTCACGATATTTCATACGCATATCGCAATGATTTTCCAGATTTTCGGCAATCGAATATTTCGCACAGCCTGCGAATTCGTTGAACTTTTAAACAATGAATAACATGACGTGTCATGGCTTCTGATAGCCGCTGAGCACAACCTTTTACTGATAAGCGGACACTCGGATCAATATGAACCGCGTCGAGAAATAGAGGTAACGGTCTCGTCTGTAACCTATTCAGGTGGAATGTCACATGTATTTTCTCACCTTCGGAACACGGTGCTGCCGTGGGCATGAAACATTGTATGCCCGTTTAACTAATGTGAGCTTCCTGGACTCAGACAAAAAGGAGATCTCTGGTTGTCCTGTAGCACAGATTTTAATACGCATGCGCATACATATCAATTAGCTCATGAAAGAGATAAAAACATTGGATGTCAGGAGATTAAAAAAACACGTTTCGGGTTCGACCCTTCGTCAGTGACGTTAGTTCGTCAGTGAAGTCAATTCGTCAGTGACGAAGAATCGAACCCGCAATATCTGTTGTTTTAATCTCCTGATACTCAGTGTGTTTATCCGCTGTTTTTTCCAGTACCGAAGTTTTCTCTCTTTCACATTCGCACTGGTGCGATTCCTAAAGCTTTTTAAAGGTTTTTACGGTTTTATTTCGCACTCATGAAGGCGTTAAGGCTCACATCGAAAAATAAATAATATCATAATAGACATCGTTTATAAGATAAAGGCTTAGACATTTACGAGATCTCTGGTTATCCTGTAACTCGGGTTTTAGTACGCACGCGCATACATATCAATTTTGCAGTAAGGAATTCGTGCCTTTAAAGGCATTCACATCGAAAAATGAAAAAAATATCGTACATGCTTATAATTTATGACATAAAGACTTTCTTCCTACGGGGAAATGAATGGCTCAATGTTTGAAGTAACAAATCACAGTAGGCAAATAAAAGCAATTTTATTCATTTGTTCATGACGGCTGTAAAGATCACACAACGGCAAATTCTTCATACGCTGTGGCGAGGTCACCATAGTCTCTGTTCGAAAATGCAGAAGTTATATTTCCATGCCGCCATCAAAGAACAGGCACACGACAGGTCAGTTCATTTAAGTACATTTTAGTTGCGGCAGAGGGCAGGGCAACGAGTAGGCGAACGACAGATCGAGCAGACTACCGTGTCCATGAACGAAAATTCACCTGGTCCATCTTGAAGACAAATTATAAATTGCCACACTGTAATGTGCAGGGCCAGTTCTTTAATGAAACCATGATATCATTGCAGGAAAAGTAAATTTATTCAATGCAAGTTATGCCACGCAAGCTGATATTCTAAATGTGTCACGGTGCGCATTTATGTAGCTGTTTATTAACGAATGGAGTCGAAAGTACGAATGATTTCAAATGTTCTGACGGGTCTGTTGCTAAGGTGTCTGTTTTAAAGGTTGATGAGGTGTCTTTTTTTCGAGGCATATAAAATCCCCAGTTTAATTTCCTCTCAAAAATCTCTAGTAAAGCCCTGAGCAATTCTTGCCCATGGGGAGGAGGATTCACGGTGTTGGGGATTAAAACAAAGAAGGGAATGACAAGTTTATCTCGAAATGAAGAATGATGTTGAGACCTTTTTTAGGAATAAATGTATCAATATTGATTCTGTACACACATTCTCTCGGAAAGCTTCGAAAAAAATGGTGATTTATATTGAAATGGCATTCCTTGCAATCTTCAGCAAGTCAGTGAAATGGACTAACGCTACTTTGCACATTGGAATCCGTCACCTTGAAGCTGCTTTTCAATTTCATGGGAATTTTCCTTAAAGACAAGTGAAACGACTTTAAATTTATCCAACTATCTTATATCGAGCATTGGATATACAATGTTTGCCCTTGTACATTAACGAAATGAGTACTTTAAATCGGTCGGATTACATTAGCATAAATCAGCATGGGAACGGGTCAGGGTACGTCTCCGCCAGATCGAGTAAAAAGTCTAGGGACGAGTGCCTGCCCTCGAACTGAAACACCAATCATCTTGATCTAGCAGAATACAATTGTATTACATGTCTTGATGTGAGTGAAAATCAGTGCAGTGGTTTGAATAGGAACATCCGGGGAGTTAGCGGGCCGTGTGAACGATGTACGGACCGGTTTCCATAGTTAACTGTGAAGAGGCATGTAATAAACATATTATTGCGCGAATACATGCAGCAGGCGTCGAGCCAATTGTCACCTGCTCTCGGGCACATAAGCCCACGTATTCAGGCTATAATGTTATCACTTCCTTATCTGTTTCGAGCAGCAAGCACGTGGGAGATGCGAGGTAATCCTCATAGGTATAATTTGCATAAATATATACTAATCACGTCACATCTTGCACAAAGAGATGCATTTGGTGACTGTTTAAACATATCTGACTTATACTCTACGATTAAAACACAATGTGTGTTCTTTGACATACCGTTTAGACAATAGGAAAGGTAAGTGAGTGCATTTTATAGCTCTTGAAGAAAGACTCCATATGTGTTTGACGGTTATGATGATCTGGAAAGTTATGTTTGATTACATCGTCAGCATTGTAGTCAAGATCTAGTAGACGTTGAAAAATTTGACATTTCATGGCAGTCCATTTGACAGTATCAACACTGTTTGTAACGACAATGTGCCACAAAATAATTAGCATACAGTACATTCTACATCTTGACATTGATGACAAGGTGATAATTAGTTTAGCAAATCTAAATATATAAGACCATTTATCTGCATAGTGACTGGAAATCTATCAAAAAGAGCAAAATTTGGCAAAATTATGCATCGTTTATAGGGTTTTTATACAGTACATCATCAGGTTACCGAAATGTTTGCTATGCCTCACACTAAACAACTAAGAACCAAGTGGCAGAGAAGATTATTGGACCATAGAAACTTGAAACAGTGTTTTATTTTTAGTCTACAACCCTTTATACAGCATGCAAAAACTTTAACTAGTAACTAATCTACTTTGTCCAGATAACGTTTCTCACAACTTTTGCCAATCTACGGCAAGTCCTGATTGCCAGTTAAGGTTTCTTCTCTATTAAAATCCACACTTTTCTTTTAATATGTGTGAATTGATTTTCAATGTAATGACTGGACAATAAATGTTTAAATTTTCGTATCAAACAAATACTTGGGAAAGACCAACTCCTATGGAATCTAAGAGGTTGGTATTATTTTGAGTAACACTTGTTTACTCCGAACAATATTTGATTAGGTGGATTTGTTGTATTGAATGTTCTTACTTGGCTGTTTTGGTTTTTTCAGGTCCCATTTTAATTTTTGTTAAGTCTCATTTTAAAAATGAATATCTCTCATTTTGCTTTCATTTCTATGCTGATTTTTGATTTTCCCTTTCCACGTCATCATCTGCAATACATTTTGGAAATGGCGTTTTATGAAAACTAAGTCATCTCAGTGAATTTTTTATACACCTTTTACCCCGCAATGAGAAGGCAGGTGGGTTTAATGTATCTGCACAATAAGTTACTATCTAGCGTTCTTTCGAACTTACAGCCCATCATTTGTGTGAACTCTTGTTTTTCTGAACTCTTTATACACTTTTGGCAAATATATGGCTTTTGTTCAGACTATATTTTCTTGCAGCAGATGAGGTATTCTTCTTGAGCAAGAGCATTTCAAACACACTTTACCTGAAAGCTCATCACATTTTTCCCAGACATAAACATGGCCTTCCACTTTTAAGCCTAAAGTTTACTTTCTCAACACACCCCTTAAATTACACTTTATAGCAATTGTTCTCTCATTTTGTGTTCTCTAAGGTGACAACTAGGTTTTTCTTTATGATATAAGCCCTTTCCACATGATTCACAGATGAATGGCTTTTCAATTCTGTGGACTCTCTGATGATGATTGAGTTCAGTATTTTCTCACTCGAACATTTTTACCTTGTGTAAAAATCTTGTCACTTACGGCAGTGTGCTTCCTAATGAATAGTTTGTGAAAATACAACAAACGTTACGGAGAAATTCGTATTTTTTTATTGTTACTACATTTTGAAAGCTTTACAATAAGAACATTCTGGCAGTGATAGTTGCAAGGCAATTTAATGAGGTGGTGCTGTTTGACCATCTGCTCATTTGTAAATCAGTCATTCCATCAACTTTGTTAAAACAAACGTAGATTACGGACATCTGTAGCAAATACTTAAATGACAAAATGAGTTCCAAAGAGAAACCTTTCTCCACTATAGTGTTGCGTTTTTGCTCATTTTCAAACTACTCATCATATCAATATGATTTGAATAATCTTGACCTTGCATTGAAGTAGGAATATTCCTACTGAGTTTCCAATTACTAGGGCTGGTAGTTTGTTTGCCAGTATTTTACATTTATTTTGCTTATTTGAGTGACAGCCATTTATCTTATTTTGACTTAAACAAACATGCATATAAATACCACTTAGATATCTAAAGTAACCTTTACTGTCGTAGAAATGAAACTTTTTTGTTTTAGAGTTTTGACCATTTTTTAAGATTTATTTTGCACACTTGTCATATATCAGTTTGCTAGCTACACATTTAGATTTGCATCAAAATAGAAGCATACCTTAATACTTACTTTACGGGTAACACGGTAGAATTAAACGAGCTGTAGCAGACGGTGCGCCATTTTCTCGTCTTATTTCGATTTCGTTCTCGGAAATTTTGAGAAAAACCCGGTTCCGTGGTTGCAGCAACTACAACATCACACCCTATCACAAGCTCTTATTTCAGAAAAGTATCTAGAACACAACATCCCTGTCGTGTGCTATATCCCATCGATATGTAATTTCCATTAAACAAATGTTTATTAGTCCCCACGGACATGGTCCGGGGGGGACTTATAGGTTTGGTCATGTCCGTGCGTCCGTGCGTACGTGCTTTCGTGCGTCCGTCCGTCCGTTCACGCAGATATCTCAGAGATGCCCGGTGTGATTTCATTCAAACTTGGTACAAGGATTACGTCATATGTCATACATATGCACGTCGATTTGTTTTCTGATACGATCCAATATGGCCTCCAGGCGGCCATTTTGTTATGATTTTTTCATGTACGGAGCCATAACTCAGGCACATCTCAACCGATGTTATTCAAAGTTGGTACAAGGACATTGACCTATAGGCCTATCATACATATGCAGGTCAATTTGTTTCACCGTATGATCCAATATGGCCGCATGGCGGCCATTTTGTTTCAATTTTTTCATGTACGGAGACGTAAATCATGCACGTTTCAACTGATTTTATTCAAAGTTGGTACAAGGATATTGGCCAATGTCACGCATATCCACATCGATTTGTTTTGTGATACGATCAATATGGCTGCATGGCAGCCATTTTGTTATGATTTTTTCATGTACGGAGCCATAACTTAGGCACATCTCAACTGATTTTATTCAAAGTTGGTACAAGTACATTGACCAATATCATACATATGCACTTCAATTTGTTTCACGATATAATCCAATATGGCTGCATGGCGGTCATTTTGTTACAATTTTTTCATGTACGGAGCCATAACTCGGGCATGTTAAAAGTTTGCACAAGGACATTGGCCTATGTCATGCATATGCACGTCAATTTGTTTCACAATGTAATCCAATATGGCCGCATGGCGGCCATTTTGTTAAAATTTTTTCATGTACGGAGCCATAACTCAGGCAGGTCTAAACAAATTTCATTCAAAGTTGGTACAAGGACATTGACCAATATCATACATATGCACGTCAATTGGTTTTACGATGTGATCAAATATGGCCGCATGGCGGCCATTTTGTTACATTTTTTTCATGTCCTTAGCCATAACTCAGGCAGGTCTAAACAAATTGTACTGCATCAAACTTTACCGGTGATAATCTGTCAGTGTTAGGATAGGATGCAAAAATGTTTGGCAGCATCCTGTTGATTAAGTACTAATTGATTCATTTTAATGACCTTTTGTAATTAGTATGGCGGCTTACATTGGTTTCATGTTTTCACCACCATGGAACTCATTTTTGATCATTAAGCCCCATCTGTATCGCAGTATTTTTCATCACAGACCTAATTAATGAAAATGACTTTTTCCTCTCAGAGGACTTGTAATTAAAGTACAAGTGGGGACTGTGTCATTGTCAATGATTGTTTACGATAAATGGAAACCATATCAAACTTAGCTCAGGTAAAAATATTTTCACCGATCCTAAACACATCTCAAATACATTCAATGAATACTTTATCAACACCGTCAACAAGTTGTCTTCCAAATGTAACAGTAGCCCAGTCAATCTTGACAAATTGTCAGATTTCGTCGGTATCCAAAATAACCCTCTTTCACTTTTCGATATCCCACCCGTGTCTTTTAATTTCGTTCTCTCCTAACTCAAATCTCTAAATTGTAAAAATCTCCCGGTTGAGATTTATTACCACCCAAATTCTTAAAGTTGGCAGCCAACACTATAGCACCTTCCCTCACGTATGCATTTAACTGCTGCATTATCAAAGGTCAGTTTCATCATTATGGAAATTGACTCGTTTTAGTCCAACCTATAACCAGACATGAACTGAAAATGCTCACGTGTTTTCATAGATATTGCAGTTGTCTGTAAATTTAAACTTTTGCCAATAGTTTTAACGTTTTTGAAGCTGTGATGATCAAGATCATGGACATAATCATGACAGACCAATGACAACGGCCTTTTCATTTACAAATACGAATTCGGTGGAAAAAATGCTGAATGTCTTTGGCTTCTGGCATTGTATCAGCATTTACATAACAAGTGCAATTGATTGGTACAGTGCTTCACACTGTATAGGCCAAAGTGATATCACCATAAAGTAATGAAAAGCCATATACGCATTCTTTCAGAAAACCATTTTTATTTTTTAAGAACTCGAGTAAAAGATAAACAACATGGCTATTTTTGATAAATCTTTCAAGAAATTAGATTAAAATGAGCCATTGAGAAGGACATAGTTTCAATAGCAATAGAGAGTTAGTATAGTACGGAGAAATAATGGAGTGTTTTTGTGTAAGAGTAGTAAGGAGAAATTCCTCTGTATGAAAGTGGCTAACCAGTACTGGTCTTGCAAAGTGCCCTTGCTGAGTAATCCTTAAGTGTAATTGACATCACTGCAGAAATCTTTCAATTTTTTTTCTTTACAGTTGCATTGTTATCAAATACAGGAAATGAATTTGTTATGGCATAGGCATATGTATTGTATGGTGCAACAAATTGACATGTATATGTATGTATAGAGAGGAGTAAATGGGTAGCAAGTTTTTATGAGATCAATGCAGCCATCATTGAGAAAATGATGTGAATGAACACACGAACATGAAATAGGAGATCAAATGTATATCAAGTAAAGTTACAGTACTGTAAACAAAACAAGAAAAAGTGTTAATGAAAATGTTCGTAACTGATACTTTGAAAACTGATAAAATACTAAATAGCGTGAAAGTCATTCAGTTGAAGGCAGTTCTTGATTTTTTTTGTCAGTGGGTTCATTGATAGATACATCTTCAGTGTCCGTTGCTGGCCTGTAAGAGTTAAATTTGAAATTGCAGTGATGAATTCATAACAAAAATTGAATTAGGCGTATTTTGTAAGGGTGACAAAAAATTGAGTTTTGCGCTGAAAGGGTTAATATGCAAAATAACAGTTAATTGACACAATACTGACTTATGTCATGGTGTGGTATTGGAGTTCAAGTGTATGAGGCAAGCTTCTAATAAATCTAAAACTTGAGTTTGCTATTGATAAACTCCAGTTGCACGATAATCCCTGTATGTGTTTACACACTAGATTGATTTCATATTGTATCAGGAAGTTGCAAAATCGTGTAATACATGCCTCAATGCGAGTACAAATCAGTGTATTGATTTGAATAGGAATATCTGGGTAATTAGTGGGCCATTGAACAATGTACTGACTGGTTTCCATGGTTACCTTGTTCAGTGAAGCCCTTTGACATATTTGACGTCAAGTAGACAGTGAACGGTAGATGTGGAATATGAATATGCACATTGCCATCTGACTTTCATTAAAATTTACTTATTGCTTGTACCCAGTTAGCTGTGGGTCCATAGCTGTGGTGTCTTGCAACATAATATCAACATTGATTTGCATTCATTATTCATTGTCACTCCCGGACCCTGGAATTGCAAGTAATGACTTCGACTGTGAAGAGGCATGTAATAAAAATGTAATTGCCTGAATACATGGGTTCATGTGTCCTGGCAGCAGGGGACAATTTGCCCTCATGGAGTTGTCTGGGGCACATATAAAATCCATGTATTTCGGCAACAATAGATAGTATTACATTCTGCAAATGACATTAGGTAATGAAGTAATTCTTACTTTATTGCTGTTACTGTATCACAATTTCTTGTGAACATCACTTCCATTGGCAGTCTCTCAAGTATTGATTCTTGAGTTCCTAGAGTCCACAATTGTGGACATTCAAGATATTCTCCATCTATAACAGCGGATGGAGGACTGTGAAGAAAGTACACCAGTATATGTCAGAGACATGACATCTCAACTTATTGGAGATAGCTTGGTTTGTGTTCTATGTATACCCTGAGGTCGGAGTATGTGAATATCATGATGTAGTTGTTTTCTTTGATGGCCATTGATCGCATTCCCTTGTCAAGATGTCACAATGATTGAAGAATGTATATAGCAAATATTAAAAAATAAAGTTTTTGACAAATTGTTGAGAAATATTGTGCAAAACATACAATATTGCAGATTTCATGATATTCAGGATAACTGTGGGGAACGCATATAGCAATTATCAATGCTATCAGGTGAGTAATATTGGTAAAATAAATTTGTTCAAAATGATAAAAACTGCATAGAAAATACAAATGTGCATGTAAACACATCTG
>LD526276.1:0-12969 GCA_001465055.1 Ptychodera flava
AATTAGAACTTTACGTGAATTTATTTATTACACAACAGATAATGCCATTATTTAAAGTAGTGCTGCTGAAGATTACTATGAACACTGACATTTGGAAGGGTATTATCTCAGTGTTGCACATCAAGTGTGTTACATTAAGAGTCATTAAATCTTTTAACTTTGTGCGTTTCAATTATCACTCTAACTTCCAGGAATTATTTCAGTTTACACATTGATAGAATTTGATATAATTAGCAACAATTTTAAAATCTTAACAGCTAAAAAGGACTTTGGGTCTATGGGTAACTTTACATATACAGAGCAAAAGTTTTGTCTATCCAATCCAATGAAAGAGATTTTAATGCGAATTTCCAATATCAGTAACTTGTACGTACACAAGGCAGAGGGGAACATCCTTATGTAGCGCCAGAAAATATTTTCGGTTTTCCAGGAAGCCTGATTTTTGCCTCCTTAAATTGTTAGTTAAGGTCTATGTGGTTGACCTTTCTGTATCAAGAACAGTTCTCTCAGTATTTTTGTTTGTTTTGTAGAAGGGGTGTCAGCCTTCATGCCATAGCCAAGTTTAATTTTTAACACTAACCTCAATACATTCAGGTATAATACAGTACTACCGGTATTGTTATGTTAAATAGTAAATGATTTGTATTAATCTTCAAATACTCCATTTTATGCATTTTCACTAAAATGCAATAAATTTTCCATTCTTTTCTTCATATATTGTTCAATAAAATAAACATATTATCAATATTTCGAATACACTATGTCAATATAAGACATGATTGAGTGTTTTATCTTCACAGGTATTTCAGTGAAATGGGACTCTTAACTTTGGGGGAATCAAAAAGATGTAGGAACAAAGACAGGAGCAGGAATGAAACAATGAAGTACACTGTCCCAATGTTTGTACTGTACTGTTAATTGTCAAAAGCAGTGTTTGCTGTTTGGGAGTCACGACCTGTACTTCCATAGTAGCTCTTCAAGCTCTACTGTCTAAAGATAGCAGCGATTTCTTCATAACTCTTGTTCTTGGTTTCAGGCACAAACTTGAATGTGTACAACCAAAAGACTGCCAAAAGAGCCACATAGGGCAGAAAAACATATGCCTTCATAGCAGACTGTGAAGAAATGAAAACAGCTTTACTTAATATTGACTTTTGTGATTCTGAGGGAAAAATCCTGAAAAACTCACATTCATGGAATAAGTTGCCATATTGCTTTTAAGCACACTTTGTCCACATTTGATAATTGGCCTTCATTTCTGAACTACTTTCATCCTGGTCACTCTATGTTGCTATTCGTGTAGCATTACATATTTTTTAACCAAAAATTACTGTGGTAGTCAGTTCTAACTATCTAATAACATAATTTCCATTACACTGTTGTTCTTCATGCATCTCAATTTCCGCCTCATTCTTTATTGGCCTCATGCATTGTGAGTTAGTATATCAAATGATGTCATTATGTATGTTAATTGACCTAACACTCATTGCTTTGTGAACAGTTGAAATAAATAGCTGAAATTATTTTATTCCGCATGCATCCGAGAGGGAATGTAGTATCTTTTATCAGAATAAATGGAGCCACTGAAGACAAGTCAGTATGTTGGGACAACTTTGAACTTACAAGGAGTGATGGGAATGTGATTCCGACCAGGAAGTTTGCAGTCCAATTTACCAGGAATGCTACACTGATAGCAGCTGGCCTAGGTCCTTGTGAGAACAGCTCAGCAACAATCAACCACGGTATTGATCCTGAAACAGAATGTCTTTACATCAGGTCTGGTTTTAGCTGCAGACATTCAACTCAATGCAAGCAAACTGTCACTGTTGCATCCGCGGTGGTTTGCATGCATTGAGTTGAATGTCTGTGGTTTCAGCCTGATACTTTCAGGCTTTTTTGACAGTCTTGAGCCCTGAGATAGGGATATCTGTATGTCTAATCATGTCAACTAGCAGTTGTGACATCACAGTCACTTTTTTGACATATACCGGGGTACTTTGCAGAAATATAGCAAGATGTAGCCTTGTTAGCACATTAAAGATGAAAATTTTGATCCCAAATCAAATTGAGATAATAAACATTTCTTGTTTGATTGATTGATTTAATATAAGGTTACATGTTTGTTAGATATGACACAGGAATGTGTATCCCTGGAAGCTACCATATAGTTTACGCATTGAACAACGTAGTTTCATAGAAACACTTTGTGCAAAGCTGTTGATAATTCAGTAGTGCATGACACACATAACTCAGAGGGAAAGGATGTAGCTCTCTTGTGCAAATTCACTCTTACTAAATGCCATAACTGTACAATAACAACTGTGTGTCTGCCATTCTAAATCACAGGCTTTGTTTTGAAATCATTATTCTGCACAAACCTCACAGTAGCTTAATTAATTTCTTACAACCTATTACAGAAATTCAACATTTTCACGGAGTTCAATTCATAATTTTATTACTATATTTTTTCTGCACTTTAAACTTTTGGTCAGGGAAAAGGGAGCAGGGGGATTTGAGGTCACAGTAGCCCTTTGAATACTGTAATTTTTCCCACCAAAATTTCAGTGTAATATCTTACCAATTTTAATGAATTTTTCCATAACCGTTTTTAATAGTTTTGAACCAAAATGACATAACTTTCCATTGGCTACAATTTTTAATAAAAATTTTATGAAAAATCTGAAAAAATTGTCTAGATCTGAAAAAAGTTGTTGCACTTATATTCTGTATGGGCAACAAAAATTGACTTTGGCACTCAAAGGGTTAAATGAGTTTGTTTGGTGGAAAATTTTCAAAGCTGCGTAGAGAGGACTGGCTTTGTAAGCTAGCCGCCTTCCCTTTTTATATACTTCTACTGTATAGTGGATGCCCTGGCTCTTTAACCCTTTCACCACCATGGTTTGTCCCAAATCCATTGTTTTCTATGGTAAAGTTGGACCTGTATACAGGGAACTGGGGGTGAAAGGGTTAAACATAATTCATACCATTCAGTGATTTTATCCAGTGCTGCTAAGCAGAAAGGAAGCTCAGCCCTGATGAAATACTATCAGTTTTATTGATATCAATATTTCATAATTATGACACTATATTTTCATAATTATGAAATAATATCGTATTTCTTAGACTATTTACTCCGTGTTCGTCTGTGGACTGGTCACCAACAGTGACCATCCACCTTGCCCATTGGTGGAAGAGATAAAGAAAGACGTTTCATAGTTTTTGCTGTTTACACAAACACTTATATATCTCATCAAAGGCATCTTCACAGGACATCATCATTTGAACAGATCACATTCTGCTTATCCCTGAAGACTTGTCCTCTGAATATGTATGTTTTTGACAAGGGGTTTTCAGAGAAGAATTGTAAAGTTGACAGATTTCAAAAGACAGTCACCTGATTTGAAAATCGTAAGGTTTACATTGGTGATAACAGAGCTAAAACACCCTAAAAATAGAATGGGTGTGTCCCTTTAATTTGTAATGTTGAACACGAAAGATATACAGTCATGTACACTATCCCTGTTGGGCGTACCGTATATCTCGATTTGATGTGTATCCTTACATACTACCTTCACTGCTATCTTATCTCTCACAGTACACTGACAGTTACATGTAACCCCTTCACCACTATGGTTTGGCCAAAGCCTGAAATTATTAATGGCGACATGGCCCCTCCACAGAACGGTCAAGAAAGAACTATTATTGAAATGAGCAAACATAATATTGGGAAATGTTGACCTGTTTACAATGACTTGGGAGTGGGCAAATTTAAGTAGAAGCACTGTTGTCAACAGGCAGTCAGAGAAGGGAAGGAATTCGAACAAAGAAATTCTCCCCCTTCCTGGCCTCAAAAGTTTTCATGGAGAAGCAGCCAACCATAATTTATAAAGAGCCTGTCAATCACGCTAACATCCGGTTAAAAACGAAGACACTACCCTTCTCTAAAGACTTACCTGGGCCTATACCAAATGCTGTCACAAATACAATGACACTCAAAATACTGATAAAAGCAGCACCTTTCCAGACAACATATTGCTGAAATAGAATGAAAATGATCAGCTAAAAAGGAATGCCTTGTTGGGTTATAAAATCTTCATGAAATATAAAACATTTATACGGCCTTTCTTGTTTTTTATTTTCATTTCTGGGATCCATGATGATATACCGATAAATGTCTGCATGTCTTTCAGAGATTTCTTAGAACAAAGAGTGAAGGCATGCTGTAGGTAGCTGCCTAAATGCGCTTGGTCTTTACGATGTTTCAACTGTACAGGAAGATTTTCCCTACACTCACATCTTGCACGGTCAACATGTAGTTATCAATTGACTCTGACAACTAGGTTCTTAATGTATAATGCGTGCTGGGACAGACTCTTGGAATCTTTAACTTTTTATGTATTTGTTTCGCTTATCACTTGTGGGGGCTCTTTTGAAACTTACAGAGTAAACAAAGTTTTCACTGGCTTAGCTTTTTAAAAATCAGAAATTTTAATTCAGGAATGACATGGATGTCATCAATATTGAATTTCAAATATTGGTAAATATTGGAACTTTGTCTATCATATACCAAAATTTTTTTTTCTCCCATAGAGGGATGGTAGCTATTAGACTTTCAAATATCAGTAAATACTGGGTATTTTGTTTCTCTCATACAAAAATTTTCACACTGACCCTCAATTTTCATTCTTGATTTTGAAAGAGAATGATTGACAGTTTGCTTGTAAAACGTTTGAGCAAAAGATAAGTTAATAACACAGAAAAGTGCCAACTCTTTCCTAATAACTAGGAATACATTGTGGATATACTCACAGTGAGTAGTAGTGAAATGGTAAGAACCACTCCTGCTAAAAACATAACTCCTAGACCACACAAATGTAAAGTCCGTCTGCCAGCTTTGTCCATCAGAGGAACCTATGATTAAATAATACAAATTCATGTCCAAAGATCTAGTTCTTTTTTTTGGCAGAGATGACTTTTTCCTTAGTAGAAATAAGAAATGTTCATATTTCCCTTACAAACTCGACACTCATGCATTGAGTAGAGTCAGTAGCATGAGAGATCTCGGTGTTATTATTGACCAAAGATTATATTTTTGTGACCATGTAAATAACATGATTCAAGGTGCTAGAAAAGCTCTCGGTTTTATTATGAGGAATAGCCATTGTATTAACAGTGAGCGCGTTTTAAAATTATTGTACTTTACCTTGGTAAGGTCTAAGCTTGAATATGCTTCTGTTATTTGGAACAGTATAAGTAAACACCAGTCTGATAGAATTGAAAGAGTACATCATAAATTTTTAACATTTCTTCATAAAAGAATTACTGGTTTTTACAGTGATGACATTGACTCGTTGTGCAACATTTACAATTTACAGTCATTAAAATCAAGGAGGACTATTTTTGATCATATATTTTTATACAAATGCATAAATGCAAAGTTTAATGTTAATGCTTTAGCTTCATTTTTTAGTCTTCATGTACCAAGCTTTTCAACTCGGTGTACTACTTTGTTTCATGTACCATTTGGTAGAGTTAATTGTGTTCGTGACTCTCTTTTTAGTAGAATTCCGAGACAATTTAATTTGCTTTTAAACGAATACAATGACATTGATCCTTTTTCTGTAAATTTAAATGGTTTTAAAAATGTTTTAAAACATTGTTTTCTCAGTATTTGTTAAAGTTTGTTCGTCTTGTCTTCATGTTTTAACTCTGCATGTGAATTTTTACTAACAGTCTTCCATAAATGGCCTCGGCTGTGGAAGTCATTATTAATAAAATAAAAATAAAAATAAAATAAAAATTTGAGAGAAAAGACTATTCTCATATTTCTCGTGATAGAGTTACAAGTCTGCTTCATACTTATTAGTGGCCCAAGCCCACAGGGAGTTTGGACCCCCTATTGTTTTAACATGAGTTCAGTTTTCTTCTTCTTCTTCAACTTCTACTTCTTCCGTAAATTCTTTGCTCACCTAAATCTCAAAAACTGCTTTGCGCAGTCATTTCAAACTCGCAGAGCTATATAGAGTTCTATGAGTACTCGTGCACCTGAGTCTACAAATTTTGATTTGTCACGCGACATGGCCTCCATATTGGATTTTTCTACAAACTAAAATGGCTTCTCATAATGACCTAGCGGTCTAGTAAAATTGAAATTATTTGTACAGCAAGCATTATCTTAGATCTTTAAAATTTACTAATAAAATGCATGCAGTCATGTGACCTCAGCCGCCACACTGGATTTTCTAAAAATACCAATTTAATCTTTTAAAATCTTCTCCTCCAGAACACACTGATTGAACTGTAATCTTAGTTTCATTATCCTCAGTGTACATGATATTAATCTGTGAATTCATCAGGAAACTAGAAAGCGATGGAAGTTGATTTTCTACTCACAGAAATGAGAGTTACAACAACCAGAGCAGCACCAGTACCGACTGTAGCATAGCGACTGTTTACTTCAGAGACACCAGCAGAAACAAAGACCAACGTTGAGTAGTAAAGTACCTGTGACAAAAAACACGCTTATGAACATTGCTGAAATATAAATTGATCTCACAATTCACATATTAAATAGAAAATATCAAAACTTGACTCTGAAAACATATTATTTTCCAATTCAAGTTGAAGAATTCGCTGACTCAAATTACAGAATGTATCAGTTCAAATTTTTCTTTCACTATTACATAACTATACACTTTGACATCTCACTATCAGCTAAAATTAACAAAATATCAGCTTTACCAATTTTCAGATATTTAAAAAAGTGAAGCATTATAGACAAGAACTGACTATCTGAAACTCATTTAAAAATGAAATATTTTGAATGTTATCATGTTAAGATTAAAGCTGCAAGCATGGGGCCCGAGCAAGTGTCTCAGCTTATAACAGCCAATGAAGGGTTCAAAGTGCTTTCAGTACATCAATAAGTGGCCTGATGCTGTGTGAGATGGGAACTATATGATAGTGATAAATTGATAGCAACTGAAGACCCTGTGCCCTAGTACGGTAAATCTAGTTGTAAACACCATGATACAACAAGTTCTATCATTTATTGACAAATGTAACATACAAATACCATTTAATACTATTTCCTCAACTATGACTTACATGTTACAGCCAGGGTTCCTTCATCAACTCTGAAGTTAATGATTTTTCCCATCATTTGGAGACAATCTGCTGTAGACTCATTTCAAATAAACTTATAGAACATACAGGCAGACATTCTTCATGACTTCTACTAATAAACTGGTGAAATCCTTTATAGCATACACACCAACTTTTGAAACAGTCAAGTTTGACAAACTACTTACCACATTAATTCCTGACAGCTGCTGGGATAGCTGTAAAATGATACTGATTGTCAAAGGTCTACGCAATGACCGTCTTCTGAATAATTCAATTATTCCAATCTTTTCTTCACCTTTTTCTTTTTCACTTTCAAATTTCATCTCATCAATATCGTCACTAACATCTGCCATGCCGCGCAGCTTAACCAGTGCTAAAAGAGAGTACTTCACAATATCAAAAGGGCAGCCATCACCAATGTACCGGTATGTTCCACAATAAGTTGAGGAATGTTGAAAATGCATCACAGAAGCAAATAAGAGTGAGAAATTTAGACATATTGAATTGAATTCTGCGACGTTTTCCCTCTCGCATATAATGCATTGAACGTGGTGAGGTAAGAAGTTAAAATTCAAGCAGAAACCATCTTCAACTCGCAGAAAAATGGTGGAAAATACATATTCTCATTGTCAAAGTAGTATTGAGTCATACATTATCATTGATAAAATGAGTACAGGTTGATTTAGTCCAAGACTTAATATATATTTCATTATTTTGCAAGCTAAATCAGTGACACTGATCAATGACCCCCGACCTGAGTGTGACCAATACGCCAAGGCACCACTTTGTATTCACAGCTATGTAAAAGGTAAAAGCACTTGAAGACATTCAAATGTTTCTTGTTTTTTTACTCAATAGCAGTCTATGTAGAACATGAGAAACAAGACCAGCATGTGGGCACAAAATGTCTGACACATGGAGTGTTTGAATATCAGTATCAAGAAGGGTGACATAAAACTACAACAGGTCTGTAGGTTTGTCACTAATATTGGCTATTAAACTTTTCTTTATTACATCCTCTGTACTGTAATATTTTCTCTATTTCTGTATTGCCTTTCCTCGCTTAATTTTATTTCTGTGCAATGATTACATGACACTCTCATAATTTCTAAACTCCCTTGCATCTGCGTATGGGACATGGACCTTAAGGATGATAAATACCAAATCATTCATTTTTCTGTCAAATTTTCAAAATTCTCTGAGAATACGCCTTGAAGTAAGACCCAGAATTGAGATGTGTCGCCAGTTCAAGATAAGGAATGGTTTCCGGGTAATTCACGATTTTTAAAAATCAAAACAATTGCACGTGGCTATCCCGGTTAAATTGGGGATCTTTTGTAAACATTGTGGACACATTTGCATTGCTATTTCCATAATCCATCTTGAGTGACACAACGTTGCGTTGCACTAGCTAATTTACATAATGACGTGCTGTGACTTCTCCAAACACCAGGAATACTTCCGTCCGTAAACAATAAATCGTAATTAAATGTTTGTCGAAGCCTAGTCCAAGAAACAAGTATTTGTACAGTTCCAGACATAGTCTACACCAGAGAGCAAGTCATTTTTCTTAGTGTGGTCAAGACATCGTGTCAACGACGATTTCTCAGCAGTGCTACGTTTTATCACTCTTTGCTTAGGGTTGGTCGGAGCCTGCACACGCCGCTTTACGGTGGTTGACGTCTTTTTCGCAATGTTAGATAAACAATTACACAGTGTTCATTCTAGGATTTAAAAACAACGGGCCACTGTTGGCCCCAACTCCTGTCCCAAGGGGGCCATTTTAGAAAATCGGGGGCCATCATCATCACACATGTAAAAACCTTGAATTTTCTGCAGAAAATACAATAGTCTATCAAGTCAAGAAAAGGAGAATACTGGAGATTGCCCCCCCCCCCCTTGTAACCAACCAAGCCTACTGCAAAGTTGTCCCTTGTACGTACGCAACAGGCCCAATAATGGCAACAGCAGACCGTTTGGTTTGATTCACTTGTTTACGTAACTTATGTGATGAATTATTGATATGTCGGACTTGAACAACTGTACAAATTGCTATAAGGACTGTGATTTTGACTGTGGAAACGATCATGATCAAAGCTTAGCGCACCGGTAGGATTTCTCCGAGAGTGGCCCTCGATTTGCACGCATCGACAATTAGGCTACTCATACACTGATATAGCACGAGACTGTAACCCGTACGACCTAAATAAAGTGATCGATACATCAACTTTTAAACATAACTCGTATGTATTAGCAAATTTACGATCATTGGTTCTGGCCAAAGGGTTTTACACAGCGGTGTTGTTCTATGCAAAGACCTGGCTACTCTGGAATTTGAAAACGAGATGTGTCCGACCTAAAATGTGTTGCTCTTCAAAACCATCATGGATGTTTTCCTTGCAGTGTTCAACGTTTCGTTTGTATGGACGGTAGACGTTGCAAACGCTTCATCCTGGGTTCATCAACTATAACGGCGTTAAAAATCCGAGTGTTGACTAGCTTTCCACCTTTACGCAGCGGCCAGTGCCGTTGTTTTATATTCATCGGCCATGCCAAAAGCGTACGGCTCCAAAACACCGTTGCCCCTACATCAGTCCTTTCTACCCAGCTTCCTATGTACCACCATATATGTTGTAGTGGGTATTTAATTGCAAAGGTTGATAGGTAACTGAATCGTTTTATATGTCACACTATGACTGAGGTAATGACCTTCGGGGAGCTACGCGAATGTATGAACTACGTGAACTCTGCGTGATCGACCCATTCATATAATGTTGCGCCCTTAGTGGCGCGTCAAACGTAGAAATGAGGGCCATTCAAGATTTTATTGCGCAATGGCGCGTCCTAGAATTAACTTTGCAATTAGTGCGATAGTACGCTATCAAGTCTACGGTTCTGCAATGTCTACATAGCGTGTGAAGGGAGTGTGATCTGGGGAACGCAAACAAGCTTATCTGCATATGAATTTACGACACGCCCGCTATCAGTAATGACTGCTGACGTCATTGTTTTTCCCACTGAAGCCATTCGCTGTGGCGATGTTCAGTTCAGTTCAGTTCAGTTTATTTCGGTACAGGGCCTCGGCCCATCGTACATCTTTGTTACGAAATATACACAAAAGGAGATGGTCAGTGACACAAGATACATAACGAAAACAATACATTACAACAAGCAAAATAGTCAAAAAAGAGTATTTCAGTGAATTATGTTTATGTTAATGGAGCAACAATTGATTCTCGTCTAATGAAAGCTTTTCTTAAATAAATTGAAAACTGACAAATTCTATGGACACTCTGTGTTGAAAGCATTTCTACAAGTCTGTCTTCTGATGGATGTTCAATTACTATTCTGGGTAAGTATTTGATTCTGATATCATCATACAAAGAGCAAATAAATACAAAGTGAAATTCATTTTCGATAACAGAAATACACTTAGCTGTGGCGATGTGTCGACACGCAAGGCTCCAAAAATTGGTAGTTTTCCGCGATTTATTTTATTTTCCTTGGACTTTTTCTCTGAACAACTGTCATTCCCGGCCGACATCATCACTTGGTAACAAAGTATGCCCGTGTTGAGGCTCGTGCACGTCTAATTATCAAATGCCGTAGCGTTGAAGTATCAAAACATGTTTTTTGCGTTTTTCTGGAATTCAATGTGTGAATGAAGTACCCTTCTTTGGCACCTAATTAATTCGCGCTCACAAACACTAGCTGCTTGAAATTCACACCATCCATTGGAAACATAATCAACTCAAAATAGGTGTCTGGGATTTCCTTTATATGCCTTTGTTATTTTTTAATGCGTTCTTAAAGGTGTTGGACGGAGGTGCTTTTCAAGGAATTTTAATTATCACGCCATATAATTTGAATGGAGCCTCCGAGAAAAAATCGCAGACACGTTTTTGAAGGATATTGTCACGGCTTGTCAATAAAGAAATTCCCACCGGAAATCTTGCAGCGTGTTCGCATAAGGCCGGGAAAACCGGTTTTTGGAAGACTCAGCAAAACGCTTGTCACGTGACTCTTATGCAAATACCGGTAATGACCGTGCACTGTGCTTGGTCGGATAGCTCTATATCAGGGCTTTCAGAAAATGTATACTTTATTGGGGTTCGGAACATGTTTAATTGAGAAAAAAATAAAAACCTGAAAGTGTCTAAAAGGTATTTATCATCCTTAAAACATGTGTAAATGCAGGTCATTTCCCATCATAGCTTTTGCATTTCTGGAGAACTATTTAAGTAAACCTTGCACATATAAAAAATTTGCTTACAAAATTTATTTTTTTCTATATCAAAATGATAGAATTATAATGTCAAACGGAATCAACCCTATGTGATTAACCCTTTGAGTGCCAAAGTCAATTTTTGCCGCCTTTATGAAATATTCTCTGGTCAAACATTTTCAGATTCTTGGCCAAAATTTTGATAGAAAACTGTAGCAAATGAAATATGATGTCCATTTGATACAAAGTTATCAAACAAATTACAAAAAATTTCATACATTTATAAAATGTTGCACTAAAATTTTGGTGAAAGACACCAGGGAGGTCACCCCTACAGTACCCAATTTTTTTTCACTTACTTACCCTTTTCACATTCTTTGTCTCTTTGTTTGTTGAGGAGTAAATAGCGAGGGCTTTCTGGGCAAAACGGAAATGTAAGGAGCTGGTAGACTGCAGGTACCATGGTCAGACCAAGTAACAATGGCCAGTATGTGCTATTACCTGGATGGAAAAATTAAAAATAAAATCTTACAGCTGATCAAGCTACTGTATTATTCCATTCAGTATGAAAATAAATTTTGGAATACTGCATGTTCAAATTTTGATGTGTAATGAACTTGCTACCCAACTATTAGACATGTTGACGGAAGAGTGCCACTAACATAAAATTGCATAGCGGTCTGTTTGTATGATGAATTTGTAGCTATTATATCCATTAAATACACAATTGAAGACACAAAAAAATAACCATTTAAATTCTCACTATTATGATTGTACTGTGCACGGTAGAATCAAGGCTTTCAGAAGATATATACTTTATTGGGTTTTGGACTTCGTAAACTGAGAAAAAAATAAAAATCTGAAAGTGTCTATAAGGTATCTGGCTACCTTAATACTGGTAATGTGAAAAGTAATAGCTCTTGTTGCACCGCTTCAGACAACCATAGAATACTTTAAATTAAATGGGAATTGCTTATGACCAAGAAGCAAGACTACAGAAAAATTTTCATGAAGTAGGGGATGATTCACTGCCTATGCAACTGTTTCTTTGAACAGCAGATCTGCTGTGCAAAAGTTTGAGCATAGATATTTAGATTTACAAATTGCAGCCCTTCAGGCCAGCAAACAACAGCCGGCACAACAGAAGAAATTACTATAAGTGCAAGATACGGGGCCTATTAGTATTAATTTATGCAAATTATATTAATGAACATTGTTTCGGTATTGAAATTTTATGCTAATGATTCTTTATCAATGTGGAATATTCATCTGCCCCGAATTATGCATTACATAAGAAAGTATACCACCCCATGGCAACAATTACTGTAGCTACTTTGGCTCTAAATGGACTATTTGAATTCATCACAGAAATGAGCAATTTTAGAGACTGGAAGATCATATCATATGTACCTTTTAAACTCGTTTACAGCGCAAAAGAATGAAAATTCTGCAGAAATGGGTTTATAGTCCTATGATCACCATAATGGTTATTTGACTTACCAAGTATATCAAAGTGATCAGTATTGTACGGTACTCACCAAGTATTTCAGAAAGTCCAAGTATCTGAGCAACGAGTATACCAATGGTGACAAACAGCTGATGACAAACACCGAGAGCTC
>LD526278.1:2040-12276 GCA_001465055.1 Ptychodera flava
TATATATATATATATATATTTTCAACAGTCTATCAGTGTTTTAATCATATTGTTGACATGTCAGTTGTTAGATAGGAATTTCAAAGAGTCAATTTTAAAGTTTGAATACAGTATATTTTGAATGAGCTGTGAATGTATTTCACATTTTCTATGCTTAACCAGATGTCCTGAACTGTTGTACAGAAATGGGCTAATATGGTAATATGACATATAATTTTGAATCGTCATGAAGTCAGCCAGGTTATAAAAGTCAGTTATAAAAGTTAGTATATTCAAGGTTCCCCTTGCAAAGAAAGACACTTACCTATTAACACGATTTGAACTAATTTGAGATAAGTGGATATTTCTTAATTCAAAGCAGATGAGGTTACATTATTGCACATTATATCGACATTACTTCACTATCCAATTATCCCCAATTAGTTCCAATCGTGTTTATTTCGAGTTCAAACGAGAGGTCCGGCGCCGTGGGCGCACAATAGGCAACGTTATAGTGACGTTATTTGTTGGCAAACACTTGGCGGCTTTGTTAAATACTATACAAGTCCTTGGCTTATCAGAGCAATATCAACTATCTTTTACACAATGAGCTTCCGATTATCACCTTTGTCTGAATATCATGAATATTGCGGAAGTGTTGGTTGGCAAGATTCAAGCCAAGCTCTGAACCAGGGTTTGTGGAGTGACCGTGTCTGAACAATCCTCATAGTGCCCTAATCAAAAAGTCTGGCCGACTGTGATGTCTTCGCTAGGTGACTGGGTGCCGTCGTTGTGGGGTAAGCCTAATTCAAGATTCACGATTCACGTTCTGCAGTTTAAGAAAGAAACAGACGCATTTTCACTCAAATTTACTTTATCGATCCATGTATACTTATAAATCACCATTATGACTTCAACAGCGCCTTTCATATGCATTTAGTGCTGGCCTGCGATACGTGTGTTTGCATATTCTACATACAGCGGCCGAGGTTATTACAGTAAAGGACTGGATAGAAGTTACAGACAGGGAGGGCCAGTTACCTCGGATAGGGTTCGTTAAAATCCGAAAGCAGTGACACCCATTTGTAATATCCAAATGACATATGACTGTGACGTGGTGGAAAAGTTGTCCGTAGTATAGATACAGAATAGATGAGCGTGCGAAATATTAGCAATTGTAAGGCAGAAAACTTCAAAAAAGGAAATTAAATGACCAGCAAGTATTTTGAAATACATGTTAAAGAAAGTTAATGAGTCAACACGATTGGAACTAATTTGGGATAATTGGATAGTAATGTTGATTTAATCTGCAAATGTAGGCTCATCTGCTTTTCTTTTCTTCTTTTCTTTTTTTCCAGTACACTTGTTTTTGTGGGAAACTTGTAATATTGCACATTTCAGCTATAAAGCACCTAACGTTTTTGATAATATTGAAGAACTAACGGATTAAATTATCCCAAATTAGTTCCGATCGTGTTCGTGGCTGACCAGTCCCCCGATGAGAACTCTGCTTGCAATTGCCACCATCGAGTCAATGAGTGTGGATGATATAAACAATGCGATGTTGATGTAATCGATGCTGAAATGTCAAGCCCAGTCATCTCAACTGAATATCAGCAATTATCAAACCAGTCACAATGCCGAGGATAATTCCTCAATATGTGAGAGAAAATATTTAGTTTCGATTTGTGAAGGAAGAAACGATTAAGGTTTGAATGCCTTCCAAACGACGTGTGAAGACTTTGAATGTGACAGTATTCATAACTTTTACAGAACCACATACAAAGCGGTTCTTTTCAGGAACAACAATCACGCTGAAAAGAGAACACCGTTTCTTGCGTGTTCATTTTATGTCTCTTATCGAGCTGTATGTTGCTGCATGTGCGTATTTTTAAGTACATAAAGGTGACTTTAATGATAAGTCTGTACACTTTGTTAACTGCGTTCAGCAGGGATCGAGAACTGCGTTCAGCAGGGATCGAGATCGTTCAGGCTGTAATTTGAATTCGAATAATCATGATCGATGGCATGTACTAACATTTAGAACCGAGGTAAAATCTGGTGCCGCCAACTGGCATATGCGGAAAATATGCCCTCCCACTGAATTGTAATGCCAGCTACCCTCCAGTGCCTATGATTTGCCTGCTCCCCGATCCCCACAACAAATCAAACTCCCCACTGCCCTTTCAAACCGTTGATATTCCCCGATTGGCATGAGGCGTGGCACTGTCTTTTCATTAGACATGCGCATGTGACAACCAAGATCAACGCAAAACCGTACAAGCAAAAAACTTTTCCTTCAACCTTTGGACATTGTTCCCCTCTAAGATAGGTGCATAACATACTTAGTCTTCCCTATATATCTATCAACCACGGCATTCCCCTCCCTCTACCTATTTTTACGGTACCCATTGCAATAAATTTTCCGCCAACTGTAAAAAAAATATATTTCTTTCCCGCCCGCTGTAAATATTGGCTTTTCTACCTGCTGATTAGTTTTTAAATTTGCCCGCCCGCTGAAAAACTGAACACGAACATCTCTTTCACGAACAGCTTCCTTGGCTTCACCTGTCAAAATGGACATAATAAACATTTTTAGCTTTTCGTTCATTTATAAGTTGAAAGCCAGTGTAGCAGCAACTTCCGTCCGTCAATATCCGTCAACGCAACTTCCGTCCGTCAATTTTCGGGCATTGTAACGGGTCATATCATAAACTGGTGGGAGTGTTCGTGGTTTGGGTTGAGGTGTGGGAGAACATTATAACTTTGTTGTGCGCATTGTCTGTCGTGTTAATTGTATGTTAGTGCCATGGCGTGATTGTACAGTGGAACTCTGTGAAGCTAATAGGAAAATCTTAATTATATTTCTAAATTTAATGAACAATAAGTATTTGATTTGATTTGATTTGATTTGATTTGATATGTTCTGTCTAATCTACGGTCAACCCGACTAATAAATCGCCGTCTTACGTGGTTGCATATTGCATGTATTTGGAATGGGGTATTGCTATGTTTCGACACAGAGTGCACACATGGGTAACTTTTCGTTTGATACAATAACACATTTCGCTGCAAAATTTACGGTTTCTTCAGTGAACTTTAGCCCCAGCCTTTCATCGGAGCTCCCTAGAGTAACGCTGCAGTTTTCAAGGACGAAGGAGCACCTGCCTACAAACGACTGGGTCAGATGTCAGGGCATGACAATAAATTTACAAAACTGAAAGAGAAAGTTCGATTTTAAAATGTCAATCGGAGTACTGCCATTAACACCAGGAAAGTACAAGGATCAACCTTCTATTCGTGGATATATGCTTGTCAAAAAGTCTTGACATGTAATACGGTAACTCAACCCGCCCTATACAACAATGTTTATTTGTAATACAGCATTACAAGCAGTGACATTCGCTATCATACTCGGTGACTTATTTACTCTTCTTGAATGTTCATTGAGGTTTCAGCAAAGCTGAACAGTAACTAGCATATTTTGAGAAATTGCTGCGAGAGTGGGTTTTACATTTTAACACACTATTTTAACGTATTTTGAATTTATTGAAATTGTAGATAATCATTATAGTTGTCCACAACTGCGTCGTACGACTTCAAAACATTCCCTTCACACCAAGAATTTCCCCTTCTCTCCTCACAATGACATCTCTCCGCTTTCCATCTGCCGACGAAAAAAGTTTCTCACGGCCTTCTTATTGCTACAGAGTCTCGAATGTCATTTTCTTCTCCACATGCCCGCCTGCAAACCGTTCGTATCCCCGAACAGACGATTCGAATATAGGATTTACGGCAGGTCTAGGCCAAATAGGCCCTTTCAAGCTGTTGCCTGAGCAACAGTTTTAAGTCCCACCCTGACTCCCACTCCCACACTCCTAACCCCATCTTACAAAGGAAAATTGTTCGCCCACAAGTTTCTCACTGGCTGATACAAATGAAAGAGCCCGTCTGCCCATCCGCCAAGATGATCATTTACGAATATGATTGCGCGGACTGTATTTGCTGTCCCTGATGACAGCGTACATTTCTGGCTGATATCCTTGAAAACTGGATGTCTGTCAAATACCTACTAGTAGTTTCTGTAAGGACGTTCTGTCTTGTTCAACATCGGAAGTAGTGCTGGCGCTGTTGATAGAACTCAAACTACTACAACATCTCGCTTTTTTTAGCTCCTCTCGCGCAAACGCAACTGTTACTTGCTGTGTGCCATCGCGTTCAGCGTGTTCCCACACTCAACTCGATAGTCTGCCATAGTATATTGCTTCAATTTACTCAGTTTTGATATTTGTATACAAACAGATATCTATTCTCCAGATTTAGGGGAGGTCTAGGCGCATCCATGTTTGCACCTCATGTCACAATGAAAAGCTTTCATGTTGGACTATGTCATGCTGGCTCACAAGATTTTTACTGATTTATATGATATACATGAAGCTAAAAAGATACCATTTTACACTGTTCGTAGATCCAAGTTACGGGTATAATAGGACGATAATATATAGGAGTCTACAATTGGATTGTTTATTTTTTTACGAACATTATCATTTATGTCAGCGATAAAATCGTTGTGTAATAATACATCGGCCTGTAGCTACTTTCGCTTTGCTCGCCCACTCTTTATCATTTGTTTGCGAGAAATATCAAAGTTTTTTTTTTCTGTCTGCTTTTCCACTTGAGTTAGTCTTAGTAGGTTATCGCTTGCATTGTTTGGCTAGGCCCCGTCCCGAGCACGGTAATCCATTCCGGATCGATAACCTGTACAGTGTTTGCCATTTTGATCATTGTGTGCGCGCGATATATGTTTGTACTCCGCAGCCACACTTACAGTTAAGGTACTACGTACCCAAAAATTGAAAGTCTTAGATTTTGCTCATAAAAAAAACATAAAACCAGTCGCTTCGTGAATCAGGAACAGAATTCAGGGGGCACTATGCAAAATTTGGTACTAGAAAAAAATGACCTAAGATTTACCGACAATTTAAATTCAAAATGGTTTCCATCACTGTATTAACTCTATGGGAAAAATGAAATTTTGATTTTCACAAAAATATTCTGACGAAAACTTTATTAACTCCATGAGCCTCCACAAGTGATAGATCAAAGAAATAATTGTAAAAGTATGAGAGTCCGAATTCGTGTTGCCGAGGCGCATTCTACCTCTACAACCTTATAAGTGACATTCTGACTGCTGTAATATGAGATCAAGGGTCCGTTTAATCATATAGTACACCAATTTGGCATATCTCAGAACTAAGCCACCCACTTTTCAATGCTCTAGGAAACGTGCCACCATTGAAGGCTCACAATTGCTGTTATTTCCAACTCGAGTTTTTTGCAGCAAATTCCTGTGTACGTGATTTTCATCGTAATATGGTTGCTACTGACTGTGCATTGTGTACAGTATACTGAAATGACTTTAGGAAAACATCAGAATTAAGCCGTATTCTTTCTCGACCTCTGTTTGGGGTCAAATGTCAATGAGCCGGTTGAGTTAAGGCGGTGAACATTTTTAACCAATATAATGGCGGCCATTTTGAATTTATGACGTCATCGATCCTTTCCGGAGGCCGAAATTTTTCGCAGAAGCTAATTTTGATCTACACATATATGCGAACATCTGTAGCGAATTTGGCATTTTTGTCATCCGTGTAACGATCTTGCTGTTTTTCGTTGCTAAACTACCTGACTTACTTTTTTAATACTTTCGATTTCATTTCTTTGTTTTTGTGGATTTGAAATTGAAGGAACCGCTAACGTGCACGGTGGTAAGAGCAATGGAATCTAATTCAACAGTAGCTGTCGTCCTCTATGGCCCCAAATAAATATATTCTACGTGATGTGCATCATGAATGCATCAATAAATGCATAGAGACTGAAAACTTACAGAAACAAAATTGTAAGTATCGATTGAATGTTTCATTCCTTTTTTTTTGTAAAGTTTTCATTGAAAATCCGGACCCACATTCAAGGACAGTCGTCAGGGGGTTAGTTCATTTTGTTCTGTCGTTTCGCCATCGCTCGTCAGATGCAGATTACTTCTTTCATTTTAGTCGACAGCTCTCATCGACTGATTGCCTTAATCACATGCACACAGAGGCAACTTTCTAAAAAATGTAGGTCATTCAGTCATTCTACCATTTCGACGTGAATGGGCTGACTTCGATTCCAACTACCCTTTTAACAACTAACCTTTTTTAACCTTTACCTCGCATAACGCCCCTTTCTTCTTTCTCTAACCTCGTTACACCATCCACCATTCGCTTTAAGTATATATGCAAACCACGTACATCCAGACTTGTTAATCTCAAATCGAAAGTGTTATTTAATGACCCTAAACCTTGAACCGCCACTTTCACCAGTAAGTGCTTCTTGGTCCATCTGAATTTGCCTATCATTTCAGTAGATATGTCGACGATCTTGCTGCGTTAGCACTTTAAATCATTCTTTTTGTCCTCTAATAATCCCATACAAATGTCCCATATAAATGCCAGTGTCTATAACGCTATTATACCGCAGCAAGAAAACTACATGGAGATTTCAGTACATGCCTGTAACAGGCTCTGATCAGTATCCCCAACAGTCCCTAAGAAATAACCTCTGTTTCAGGACTTGTTAAATTGGCCAGATATCAGGGGTGTATGAAAAGGTCTGTATCAGGCCTGGTATTTAAGGAATGTATACAGTGATGTAATTTCTGAGTGTATCTAGTGCTGTGACGACATGACTGATCTGCTGGTGTACAAACTGGTGTGTCTGTGTTGACTTTACAGGACGTGTTACATGGTTTGAAAATTTGTCAGATTTCAGGGATGTATGTTTCGGAAAAATGGGCCAATTTTGATTACAGAAATGGATATAGGCATACTTAGCAAAAAACCTTTGCCCCTGTGACAGACCCTTTACAGACCGTCACACAACCCCATGGTACAGGTCTGTGTCAGCAAAGACGTCCAATTACTGTGACAGCGGCTTGTGTACAGGTCTGTGGCCAGTGCTGAGATGACATGGCCGTATACAGTGCTGAAGAAACAATGATGTGACAGGGCCTGGAATTTTTGCCTGTCCCACCTCTGTATTTACAGGACTGTACACAGCAATGTAAACACAGACCTGTAACGGGGTCAATATTCTTTTAATGTGTACTGTCGTAAAATTCTTCAAAAATGTTTCCTCTCTGTAAAAGTCAACGTTGGTACACTTCACCAATGGATCCTTTCCTCCTTGTTGAATTGCTCGATTCCAAAAGACTGTGTTTCCAGTGTAGACAATGAGTTCCAGTGTTCTGAAAGGGTTTCGTTCACACTTGCAAAGATTTTCAAGTGTAGGCGATTATGAAATTCAGTTCGATAGTACCAGATAACGGAAAAATAGATGGTGTGTCTATATAGTGATGCGTATTGTAAATAACTGAATATATACATTTTTCGATTGTTATTAATGGATATATTTTTTCGGTTGACAAATTACCAATATGGTTAAGTGAAAAGAACAGAAAGCGAAAGTTTAATCACCACAGCTTTCAGCTGTATAATGTTTTATCAACCATCATTTGTGAACATTCCGTCGAATCACTTAAATCTGATGTATCATTAATACTTACTTTTTTGGTTTGCGAAGCAGATTGTAGTCAAATTTATCAAAATATGTGTTAATGTAGATATATTCACTAAACACCATTTGGAATTGACTATTAATCAAATGCAACTTAATCCAGACATTTTTTTTATTTAGTCCATCATCCAACGGGCGCTTGCCCATTTACAGGATTAGGTACCCATAACCCACTACCCCAATGGAGCACTTAGGAGTAAAGTGCCTAGCTCAAGGGCACAACACCGTCCTCCGACAGTGAATCCGCTACTCTGGATTTACCGGGATTTGAACCGGGTCTCGAACTCTCCATCCTGCGATAGTGAGTCCGTTACCCTAACCACTGGTCCACGGTGCCTCCACATTGTTATTAATTGACGCCAGACATTTCATCTGTGATGTGAATGACGGATCCTATTTCCAGATAAACAGGGACAACTTTCTGCGGGGAATTCTTGGGTGAAATTAATGGAAACATATGAAACAAATGTCTTTTATGACATTTTGTTTATTAAAATTGTTGTTCTATTTCTATCTTGGATCTCTAGCAATAGCATTACAATTTTGAGGAAAGTAAAGGCCGGCCGAACATCAATTTCTGCTCAAAAACGCATTTTATAGATTAAAATCAGGTATTTTCGACAAATGTGCTCTAGACTACCATGAGGTATGAAATGGAAGTCACACAACTGAGTGCAAGGATTTTCTAAATCTTGGCAGTATATTTATTTAATGCTCACTGATTCAAGGAAGAAGAATTGATAGCGTGAAAATTCCATTTCTACGATGTACTTTTCGGTTTTTTTCTATCAGACCATGCAGATGCCTGATATCACGATGTTTGGGATCATTTTTAGAGAAAACATTACATTCAGTGGCATGTTTCCACCTTAGCCTGTCACGACAATTTAGACTATCAACCCCTGCCCAAGGCTGGTGAAGTGAATGGTTATGCTAATTGACTTATTCAAGTGAATTGTGTAAATACACTGACCTAAAGATCCCCTTTCAAGGTTTTCTTGTGAGCTGAATTCTAAGAATAAAGTCTTGGCTGGGTGATAATATGAATAATAAGTGTACTTTACCTGACCGAGGATTTACTGTCAGTCAGTCAGAGGCGTCTCTGTGGATAGTTGGGTTTCGAAACAAGCAAAGTTTTGTGTTATCTATCGTTCTCATCCCGAGTGTTGTTTTATTGTGTGAACATAACAGAACGCAGCCAGGTTTTGTTTAACCGTCATTGTCAGCTTGAGTTAAGACCCTGGAGCGTGGTTGCCAATTATGAAACAGTTTACAAGATGAAGATGCTCGTACTGATCTTCAGCTTGGTAGTGATGGTGAGGATTGCCGAAGCACAAGGTAAATCGAAAAAGAATTGAATTAAGGTACTAGCAGTATGCGCCTCGAAAGTGAAAGACTTAAACTTTTGCCCAAACTTTCCTTAAGGAGTCGTTCAACCATTCACTTTCAAAACCAAGAATAAAATTCTAGGTTCACCGTGCAAAATGTGGTACAAGAGAAACATATAACTCAAGATTTACCGATATTTAAAATTCAAAATGGCTGCCATCCCTCTGTTAACTCTATGGAGAAAAATAAATTTTACATATTTCGAAAAACTAAGCCTTTGAAAAGTTTTCTTACACCAAGAGCTTTACAATGAATCCCCACAAGTGGAATATAAGAAAAAGAATTGTGAAAGTTTGAGAGTCCTAATATCTGTCTTTGAGGCGCATTCTACCTTAAGCAGATGGTTGATTCTATAGTAAGACTGACTGTGTCGTGTCAACTGCTCCAACCAAGTAACAACCCACTAAATTATGCGAACTACCCGGAAAGTCATCACCCGGAAAATTCACGGAATGTCAAAAAATCTCTTCATTTTTGCCTCTGTAGACTCACGCCTATTACAGTAAATACTAAACTTCTTGCACAGGCGCACATACAAAGCGGAGATTCGGTCAGATTTGAACCATGTGATTTTTCCTAAAAAATGTTATACAATAAAGATTATTTTTGATATAGTGACACGTTTATGCTTATAAACCTGACGCTGAGCAGCCGAGTGGCGCCCAGTGTGTATCCTGCAGCTAACTGTCTTTTTTGAATTGAACTTCAGCTTGTCATGGTTTCAAAAATAATCTGTATTTTTATAAGATACCGAGAATATGATATGATTAAAAAGATGTCATCAGCTAAGAAATACGGTGCCTATGGTTTACTGTTCACACCTTGTCATTGTGCATAGTCGAGACTTCTACAGACGACGAAGACGAAAATGATAAAACGTTATAGGTGTTTGCTGTTGTTTACCACTGCACCGCCTCTCTCTGAATACGAAAATTAATATAATTAAAATGTCTCCATATCCACAGTCAACAACTGGCTCGAGAGATAGCAATTGCTTTTATTGCTTTGACATTACCTATGAGAGGTGGAAGATGGGTTATTGATTTCCTACAAAGAGAATTACCATCGTTAAATTTCAACAAAACATCAAACAATGGCATCAACATATTGGTGAAGCTTCAGTATTTTTAGTGTCCGTGGGGACTTCTAGGTTTGGTCATGTCCGTGCGTGCGTGCGTCCGTGTGTCCGTGCGTCCGTCCGTTCACGCAGATATCTCAGACATGCCCAGGTCAATTTCTTTCAAACTTTGCACA